>CAJVPQ010001039.1:0-20895 GCA_910591825.1 Funneliformis caledonium
ACTTATTTGATTGAATTGATACCAAATTGAGACCAATTTTAGGCTGATTTATGGTTATTTAAATTCTGAATTGATGCCAAATGATGCTGAATTGAGATCAATTTTAGGCTGATTTATGGTTATTTAAGTTCTGAATTAATGCTAAATGATGCTATATTGAGGTCAATTTTAAGCTGATTTATGTTATTTAAGTTTCGAATTAATGCTGAACATAGGTCGAATGATGGCATATCAGATAATAACATATTAGTTAGATATCAGATAAATATCAAATCCGATATGTTACTGGCCGATCATATTAAGAATCATACACATATTGATACCCGATATGGCAGTGATACTTTTATTGTTTTTGATCCAATTTTTAAAGACTTATCGTTAAAATATTTGAAAATTTATTAAACTCATCAGTAAACCTATTTGACATTGATAATTATATGATAATTATATTATATTTATTTGATATTTATAATGGCATATCAAGAAACATCAATAAAATATAAAACCTGATATTCAAATATTGACCTATCAGTATGCTAATATATACATTTAAAATATTTAAAGATGCGAAAAAGTAATTAGTTGAATGATTTATTCATTACTCTTTAAAATTTTATATGTGAATTTTTCTATTGATAGGAATTACAGTCAAATATTCTTTTGGATTTTTTTTACTAATTTTTATAGTTCCAGCAACAAATCGTCCTAGAATATTATGTATAGGTATAATACAATCACGTCCTAATTCATAAAATTCTTTTCTCCACAATTCGATATTACAAATATTTAAATTATCCTTATCGATTTGATAATGAAATCAGCTTCTATTATCTTCTGCTTGTTTATACCATTTTATGAATGCTAAAGTATGTGTTGTTTCATCTTCTGGCAATTGTATCTTATGTTCAAAAAAGAATTGAACTTGACTAGAAAAGGTATCAGTTGTATTGTTATCTAAAACGAATTGTGATAATATATTTGCCGATCTGATATGCCTTGCTGAAAATGTTGATCCAATGACTTCAGCTCTGATTCTCAATCTACCAAATTGGTTGATTTTTGAAAAAACTACAATTGATTCTAAAGATGCATTATGAATATTTGATAAGGTTTCGAATAAAAAATCTTCATATGTGTTACGATAATATTTTACTAATAAATCTAATAATTTTGACGATAAATTTGCTTCTTTCATTGGTTTAAGTAATGCCTCTGGAAAGGCTTCGGAGCCTGCTCTAGCCTTTTCTTTCACATTCTTTGACATTGATAAAAATTCGAAATATTTCTTCAAGTCAAAATCGTCATCATGAACAGCAAGACTGCCAACCATTTCTCTAGAAGTGATATATGACAAGCATTTCGAAAGGTGTTGATTATCATTTGCATATGTCGATAGCTCATCGAGAAAAGCATAACGTTAAACAATTTTAAGTAATTCTGGTTCTATATGTCAATTACTACTATGTAAAGAGCCTGTAAAAAAATCCCAGTTAGATAACGGAAAATATTATAAGAATAATAATGTCAGATCATATTATATTACCCAATAGGCCATTCATTCATTCAAAACTATAACACCAAAATGCATATAATGGACCATAGTCAAATGCGCATTCACATATATGCAAACATAAATGCATATTTATTATTATCTTTTCTGGTCTGTAACTCCTTTCAATTAGCTTTACCATAGATAAAAGACATTGATGCGCCTCTTATAACCCAGATTTTGAAATAATATGACATACAAGAATATTGTATGCTCGTACAAAATAACTTAATATTTTTCTATCATCATCTTTAAGTATATCCTAAGTAATAGAAGTAGCATACACGAGGATGAAGGTTTTTCATTGATCAGCCATAAAGCCAGAAAAACCTTCACCTGTTGATATTTTACTTGGAATTCTGCTAATGTCTGATGGCAATTTTATTCTATTGGCTCGTTTTTGCATAATTGTTAAATGTTTTAGCGTTAAGCGTCCTTTCTCGATCTATAATCAGGTAATTATCCATTTAGCAATGCCTAAAAATAGCAATGTATAGGATCTACAATAAGGAATTGAACGGAGTCGAAGTATGGTAGCCAGTATATTTCTGACCACCATACCAGAGTCTCAGATACGTGCCTTCTTCGTGCATCTTCAGTGTTACATTCTTTCCATAATCTTGCATTATTTCTTATTTCTTTGACGTTTCTCAACACAAACTATTGTTCCATATCATTAAAGTCGCTAAAGTTCGGCTGGTTTTTGATAGTAAAATCTGCTACTTTTTGGCATCTATGGCAAGCTGTGCACGCAGATATATGGTCACAAAGTTTTCTTGTGGCAGGTATATCGCATGCGCAGCATATTACTGCGACTCAAATATGTTTACTGTTGGAACTTTCGTAAGTTGTTGATAACTCGATCCTATTCCATAATCCAATTAATTGATCAATTACTGGAGCCAAATAATGATTCAATTTGTATAATTTTGGCTCATTGGATCTGAGAATTACTGCCAAAGTAATTACATTAGAATTTTTAAACCTTTCGCTTCGTGGAAGATTGCATATAACTGCGTATATTACTCCTACACTATATTGGGAATTGTCAAAAGGTTAGAACCAATCAAGGTTTAGCATAATTCCCAAATGACTATCAGATACTTCCCATCAGAAAAATAGTAGATCTGTATTTGGGTCTTTGAAAGTTTTCCAAATTCTTCCGTTAAATATATCTGCTAATTCTTGATCGTTACTAGGATGAATTGTCTATTTTCGGCATGATTCTTTGAATCCTTTAGTATTATATAATTGTTGCAATCTTCATTTAATATTAGCAACTAGAAAAATGAGTGACGGTCAATACATTATTCTTTAATTCGTGGGAACTTGTTTTGTAATAATAGCATTACAGGGAGATTGCAAATTGGTCATCGGGTGATTCAGAAAGTCTTGAAATGTACAGTAATACGGTTTATCAGTAGGCAAATCTTTTATTGCGTATAATTTGCAACATTTTTACAAGTTGCATATTTAATTAACTGATCGCCGATGCTGAATGTTTTACGTACCATATACAAAGATTTCGGGAATTTTGAATATGTATTTCTATCAATCAAGACCAATATATATCTCTTGAAATTTGAAAATCCAGTATATAATTCATGTAAAACTAGAATTGATATCTGGTATTGCTGATTCGACACCTTCATTTTTATTATCATACTCCAGAGCATCAAAATCAACATGTTGTTCTGAATTGTCTTCTCCCAATTCGTCCAATTCATCATCATTGTCTTCGCCAATATCAGATTCGTCAATATTTTGATCTTCGTCACTATTTAAGATCTGCTCAATCAAAATAAGTGGATAACTAATATTTCTATTACCATCATGACTGCTTAATTGTTTTTGCTTTTTAGGTTTATTCAGCATCATAACAAGAAAATTGAACTCTTATTTCCTTCTGGAATCATCATCTTCTTCCTCACTATCATTAATATTTATCTCGTCTAAATCCATAGGACCATCCAGAATATTTATTCAGCTTGCATCTTCTCCAGCTACCATTTTGAAAGGTTCATTCCTTACTGGTAATTCTCTTTCTTTCGTATGTGATTCTTTTGTACATGGATCGACTTTTTTACCTTTACATATATTACAATCACATGTTACATATTGCCTTGAACTTGATTCAGAAGGTTTCGATTATTCTGAAATACGCATTTTTTTCAAAGGTTTGGGTGTATCCGTTACAAAAGTTTTTTTCATTTTACGTGGCATTGTAATTAATATTTTAGCAAAATTTATTTCAAGTAAAAATATACTTGTATTTATATCAATTGATAATATAATCGATTAATTAACGTCATCAATATCAAATGTCAATGGTATCAAATATCAATGTATCAAATATCAATATCAAATGCATCAATTAAAGTATAATTAAACTAGATCAATTCATATCAATACAATTAATATAGTATATTTTATATGATGCGCCTGTGCCATAATAAAGTTTATTTGAAAGTTTCTGTAATATATGATATAAAGTATAAAAAGGCCTGATTTCTATTATATTTGTTTCTTGTCTTTCTTTCGCAAAGATCTAACTTTCTTTAAAGCCTATCGGTTTCATATATTTATTTTTTAATTGTTTTAATTATTTCTATTTCATTTTTAATTCTTTCGTTAAAACACATTATTTCACTTTAATTTTTATTTTTATTTTAATTTTTAATAACATGAGTAATTGAAAGCCCTTTTGAATTACAATACATGATAAAATTCAATTGGCAAAAACAGAAGTAGAAGTTACATAAGGAGAAGTAGAAGCATTAGAAGTTACACAAGACAAAGCAGCTGTGAATGAAGTAGCTGTGAACGAAATTACACGAGATAAAACAGCCGTGAATGAAGTAGCTGTGAATGAAGTTACATAAGACAAAGCAGCTGTGAATGAAGCAGTGATCACAGGAATAAACGATATAGATTAAGTCATAGCAACTCAGGTAATAGAAGCAGAAGTTACAACTGATACGATCGATCAGAACGTGATAAGAGCTCCAGCAGACATGAAAATTCGGAAAAAATTGGTATAATGTGTTGGTTGAATTTTGTAATATAAAGTAATTTTGTTAAGTTTATCTATTTATCATATATAATATATAATAGAGATCACATCGATTAAAGTAACGCTTGATTTTCTGATCGAAGAAGTGCGTAGTTTAAAAGCGCAATCCTTACAACAATCATGGCAATGATAATCACAACAATCGCGATCACTAGAACTATTTGAAAGTTATAATTAAAGGCCACATAAATCACTTGAAAAAATGGATAAAGAGCAACATAAGAGTTTCAGGGTATTCCAATCTTTTCAAATTTATATATATTTGTTACATGCTGAACTGATTACCTTTCCATTTTATAAATTTAGGACGAAGTCATACAAATACTCTCTGGTCTTGATGATTCTTTGTCTCTCGACTATAAAAATACGTGGAATGATATATCTGACCATGTATCAAAAAACATTATGCTAGCTATTGACAAAGCATTAAACAAAAGAATGGTTTACAATCAGACAGAACTTAAATTCATCTTGCAACAACTTCATCGTCACAAGCGAGACAATTGAAAAAATTCTCAAGACAATACGAAGTCGAAAATAGATAAAAATGAAAAGGAATCAATTCAAAACATTCTGAAGTTGGTTTGATTTTAGATATTTTATTTCTACTAAGATAAACTGGATTACTGATAGGTCTTTATTTTATTTATCATTTGATTTTATAATTAGAAAAAAGAAAGAAGAAAATGGGGTATTATACACATGTACAATATCAATGATGATATTCTGATCTCCTCAAAATCTCAAAGCTTGTCAGAAAAAAAATATAAGAAAGATTTAGAAGAAATAATTAACGGCAAGTATCATTCTGATGAAGCGTCAGAGACAGATAATGAAAAGGCGCAAATGGAAATTAATGAACATATTAGGCCAAAAAATAAGTCACCAGAAGATAAACATGTAATTCGAGTATATGACAAACCTTGGCGGTCTAGAAGGATAAGAAAAGTATTATTGAATCAAATCTTTAATTTACTCATATTTCTTTTATTATAGATCAAAAAAATTCTTCGTCGTGCTGATGCTGTTAGCTCTGAAATACAGCATATCAAAGTTCAAAGGAAGAGATGGTACAATGACAATTTATACAAAGACAGCTCAAAACCACCAGATAATGCACCTGATTAGACTATATTGACTGCGTATCATAAAGGAAGTCAAAGAGAAAATGAGGTTTAAAGAAATGATGTATTGTTTGAAGTAAATCGTGGAGAGATAAGCTGAAGAGTAGAAGAAGGAGCAAAACAAAGAGCAGAAGAAGAATAAGCAAGTCTAGGAGCAGAAAAAGAACCAAGTCGAAGAACTAGTGAAAATCAAAGAGTTAGCGAGTATGAAGAAGTAAATAAAAAAGTTACTGAAGTAAGCTGAAAAGCAGTAGAAGTAATTCGTAAAGCAGAAGAAAATAGAATATCATATACTAAAGGAAAACGTAGAGAGTGAGACGTTAATAATAACAGCTAGGGTTTTGTATAGGTATATTGCAATTTATTTTAACAATAAAAGACATTGATATATTAAAATTTAATATTAGCTATAAGCATTTGACATTGTAAAGCAATATTTCATTACTTTTTAATAAATATATATTATACAGTATATAAAATCGATACCATATATAATAAAGTATCATTTAAATATTATATCGGTATATAACATTATAAGGGGATAATCAATGACATATCATGAAATAATCAATGACATATCATATAAGAATCATCTAGATATCGGAATACTGATATGAGTATGATATTTTTATGATATTTTTATGATATTTAATAACCTGATGTGTAGCTTATTTTTAAATATTTCTGCCAAACATAAGTGAGATATCAGCATTGCAGATCATTGAGCTATCGGGTCACAATACATGACATATCATGCAAATATCATGTACCCAATATCTGTATGATATGTCATCATTTGACCGGTGGAATAATGCTGAATTAAGGTTAATTTTAGGTTGATTTATGGTTGAATTTAATCTGAATGACTATGTCTGATTGGAGTTGATCAGCGTCTATTAACGTCTGAATTATTGCCAAATTGAGGCCAGTTTTAGGCTAATTTATGGTTGAATTTAAGTTCTGAATGGCCATGTCTGATTGGGGTCGATCGGTATCTATCGACACCTGTTTGTGCCAATCGAAAAATATGGTAAATCAGCCATAAATAGTATTAAAATCAGCCTAAATTAGCCATCCAATTTTTAGCTGATTTGGACTATTTTGACTAGTATTAGAACATGTGATTTGAAGGATCTAAGCTGGTATTATAGTAGCTACTTGGTAATATTTTGGAGCTGTCATGGAACTAATGAGAAACTGCTAGAATACCAAAGAGGTTCCTATTAGTTCATCAGCTTGAATGCAGAATTATTATATCTAAAGTTCTGGCTGAAATCATGGAATAGTGTTGGTCAAAATTTTTGTTAATTTTACTATGCCTTTAGTTTTAGATACTTTTCCATCACCTTCTTGTAACTTTTATTTTATATATACATTATTCCTATTTTGTGATTAATTAGGAATATAATAGTAATAATGCATATACAAAATAAAAATCACAAGAAGTGGTAATACTTTTACTTACACAATATTACTAGCTAGGTTTAATTCTACTTCTGACCTCCTATTTGATACCAAGAGTGAAATTGAAGCAAACTTATCTTCTAAATGTATATCCAGTTACCACTTTCCTGAATTTATACTAATGATAGAGTAGCCAAATGCTAATATTTTTGAAGAAGCCTTTATATCATATCCAGATACATACAGTCTCTGGCGAAAAGAATAGCAGTAGAAGATCACATCTATTTTATGCTGTGGTTTCACCACTTTTCAGATTTAGGCATTTATTTATATGTCCAATTCAGATATTAGAACCTGAATTAAAAAGATAAGTTAAAAAAATAAGGTTTGTTATTTGTTTTTATTTTGATTTCCTTTCTGAAACTATGCCAAACTCTTTAGAAATACAAAGAAATTCTGTTAAGTCACTTTGGGACCAAAAAGTGCGTAATGCAAAAGAAATTTCTAATTAATTGTGCATTCCTTTGCACACATGTAAACGATATGTCAGTTTACTAAATAAAACTGGCAAAATTTTTATTGGTCACTCTTCTGGCCGTCCAAAAAAATTGGTTTCAAATCAACACCGCCATATTGGAAAAATTCTGCAACATAATCATTTTACTACAGCAGGCGAACTTAAGGCAAAATTGAAAGAAAAAGATCCTAACCTTGATGTCAGTGAACGTATGATACGTCATAAGCTCAACAATCTTGAATATATTTCTGTTCTTCCAAGAAAGGTTCCTCTCTTAACACAAAAAGTGAAGGATTTTCATTTGTCTTAGACACGTAATCATTCGCGATACAACTGGAAAAAAGTTGTTTTTTCTGATAAAACAATACTTCAAATGTTTAGAAATACCATATGTGCATGATCTCATAATGCATAACCAATTGCTCTTATGGTAAAGCACCTATTTAAGGTTCATGTTTGGGCAGTGATTAGTGCTAAAAGAAAAATCAGCATTCATTTGTTTACTGAAAATTTGGATCATCATTTGTATCAAAAAATCTTGAATGACCATCTGTATAACAACACAGATATGTTATACAGACGTGGCTGGATCTTCTAATAAGATAATGACCTAAAATACACCTTACATAATATTCAGAGAGACTTGAAAAAACATTTTCTAGGACGAGTTCTTTCTTGGCCTTCATACAGCTCAGACTTGAACTCTATTAAAAATATATAGGCTGTATTAAAGGGAAAGGTGGAGAAAAAGATCAAGTATTTAATAGCAAAAAAAAAACATTACCTGTGATATATTCCTTAATACAATCTGGCAGGAATGAGACAATCTTGATGACATCATATTACTTTAATGCATTGAGAGCATGCCAAGCTGGGTTAAAGCATGTATCAATACTGAAAGATGATATACCAAATATTAATTAATCATATAAAAGTTGTTGTTAGTATTGTTCTTATAAATAATAAAAAAAAATATACATTAAAATAAAGTTTATACATATCGTCGAAATATATTTTTGCCATTCTTTTCGCCGGGGACTGTAACTTTGTGGATAACATTTAAATCAGCATTCCATCCATCTTCTAAAGGCCAAGTTCTTGAATTCACCCTAGCAGCTCTAAATTTTATTACTATTTTATTTATTAATTTCATGTGATCATAAAAAGTTACTAATTCTTTTAGTTTAGGAGCTTTTTGATCTGTGAAAATCCATTTATAGGGGATGGATTTGGTAGCAGCAGACAGAATGGCATTTTTAAGATATTCCCATATGTGATTCATATTGTGATGAGATTTAGGTAGCAGAAGCAATTTATCTATGTTGTGTTGTTTAAATTGAGTGTCTGTAGCTTCTGCGAAAAATTTCCATTTCTGTGCAGTCATTATGGCAAAGTTGAATTTTTTTTTTTTGTTCTATTGTGTTTTGCTTGAGCTTCTTGTCTTTTAATAGGGTTAGCGAAATATGACGTAACAATTTTGTGATCTGATTGATAAATGAGAGGTTTTGAAACACTACAATAAAGAAGGTCAGCAAAAAGGCCTGATAAGCAGAAAATACTATCTAGTCTCTTAGGTATATAGGTTTTTATGGTGCTATGTAATGGGAAAAAAGTTGGAAGGATATTATTATTACATAATAACTATAGGTCCATATAATTTCTATGCGAGAATCCTTCTACTAGGTCAAATCGCCATCCAAGATTTTTATTGAATTTCAACTTCGTGGTAATCATTTATATTGATATTGAAATCTCCTATTACAATTGTATGGTATTGCTGTTTATTACACTCATCTAGTAGATTAAGAATTTGTCTTTGTAGGAGTCTATGATCATGTTTACATTTAGCATCAGCTACATTAGCATAAACATAGCAGCTAATTATTCTAAGTTTAATGTGTCCTTTTAAATATAAATCTACATAGAGTAAGCATGGGTCTGATATAAATGAAGAAGCAATGTATTTATCCCATTTTTTTGAAACTAGCAGAGTAACACCTGCAAAAGGTTGTAGTGGATCAGGCTGGCTCCAAAAAGTTGTATATTGTTGATCCTGTTTGTGTTTATGAAGTATCAATGAATTGTGATGAGTTTCTGTGAGATTGACAAAGTCTACATTATTATACATAAAATGTTCTATTATTTGTGAAAATTTAATAGGATCTATTGTATTGTTGATGCCCTGTATATTGTATGTAGCAAAAGTTATTGTGTCTCCTTTGATTATGTTATTACATGTGTTTTCATCTAAATGTATAATGTCTTTATCTATCTTATTGGTATTGTTTTGTCTATTATCGTAGAAATAGGAAACTTGATTGTTTAAAAAAGAGGTAACATCTATATTAATATTAGAAGTATTCCAGTTATCAGTAGGAATACTATTTAGCTGTAATTCGTCTGGTATGAGATATATTATAATCGACAAGCTATAGACCCATCATGATTGGTAAAGGCGAGGATTTGAGAATCTAATTTAGCCAAATAGGATTTGATTGAGTCTAATTCTTGGAGTTTGGCTAAAATTAAATCCAATGGATTAGAGGTACCGTTGAGAGAAGTATCAGTATTTTGTGTAGTAGGAAGTGTATATTCAATATCTTTGCCTTTCCCTTTATTTGAATTATTGTTAAACGAGAAGCGTCTGTTTCTTTGATAATTGTTGACAGAGGATCTAGGAGGAATAGTATTTGATGAAGAGGTTAATTCAGCTTGTATATAAGTATGGTTAAGGACTTTAGGTCTTCCATCTAGTTTGTATCCATTATGTATGATTCATGTTCTCATCAGATGTAAAGGTAGCATAGGCTATATTATTATGAAAATAACATGATCTAGCATTAAAAGCTCTTAAAGTACAGAAAGCATCCGCTGGTGTTGTTTTGTTCATGAAACCTTTAAAACTGACTACATAATAGTTTCTATCTTTTAGTTCTTCTAGTGAAGTATCAATATGTGCATATCTAATAACTTATCTGTTTATATTATGCGTCCAAACTGTATTCAACTGATGTGGTTTTCTAACTTTGTTGAATGTGATGATGACGTCACGTGATGAAAAATATTTATTTCTATATTAGTCTACAATGGAAGTAATTGAACTGAAGTAAGAAAGTGCTCTATTGATATGATGCTGTATAATATTACTAGGGACTGTTTTTAATTTGTAAGTGAAATTATTGTGATGGAGGTTCAGGAAAGGAGCCTCATTGATTAAGTTGAATAGAAGTTCTGAGTGACTCGTCAAAACATCGTCTATAGCGTCTAATAAAGTTTTCTATTGTTAAATTCTATAAAAATGTTTGCATCCATTGTGAAATTTCCAGTCTATATTAATAAACCAGGTTTATGAGAAAAGATAGAGGATAGAAAATTCAATTTGTCTATTCTAGTATCACCTGACATAGCAAACGCTAGGATTGATACAAAAACATTTCCTTTTTTATTAGGTTAAGTCACGTGAGAAGAATTATTCAAAGTATGACAAAGATCTTTTTTGTATAATTTTAGTTTATGTTTGTTGTTGTTGTTGATTGGATTGTGTGAAGATGTGTTAATACTGTTATTCTTGTGTATGTGATCTACAGACGCATCTAAAATATTATTATTTTTGTTTTGTTGTAAAATAGACGTGTAAGTTTATTTATTATTATTGTTGTTGTATTTGTTAAGTAACAGTTTGTTATGATTTTTGAAAGAAAGTTGTTGTGCGTTAGAAGATATTAGCGACGAAGGGAGATTATTATGTCATATATTATTTGAATCTGTAAGTATGTTATCATCATTAAGCGTGTCCATTTGTGAGTTTATTTCCTCTTCATCAATAGTTAAAATAATATTATCATTTTCTTTAATGGGAAGAGCAGTTTCGATTGTATTTGAAATAATATGTTCTGTGTTATTTGTTCCATAGTCGCTCATTCCAGTTTTGTGAATGTTGTAAGCACAAGATTTCGTAAGGTTGTCTATAAAATTATTATTAAGAAATATTTCTTGAGCAGTACGTTCTGCTGGAAAAGCTTTAAGGTATTCTTCGTTTAGTTTCTTAACAAGCCAAAAAACTTCTGGTGTTTCGTAAGAGAGAAATTCTGCGATAACAAAGTCTTTTTTTTCAAGTTCAGGCGTAATGTAATTTTTTAGTTTTTGAAAGTCTAAGACTTCTTTAGTAAAAAGGTTTTTAAAAATATCAAGGGACATATTGTATGATAAAAGTTTTAATAAAAGAATAAGTTTTTTTTGAAAAATAAAATTTTTGTTTTTTCTAAGTTTTTGGATATTGTAGAGAGTGAGAAAGAGTTTTTTAAATTCGTTAATAGCGTTATCATCAGTTTTTTTGTTATGATAGTTTTTGTCATTTTCATTGTTTTTGTAATTTCGATTGATCAATTACTAATTCACGTTAAGGAATTATAGTTCCGTTTGGTAATGATCTATAAAATTATACTTGATCATTCTTCTTAAAATATCTCATTATCTATTGATACAATTAGGTCAAGCTTATATTCGTTAGAAAGTTTTCGTCAAGACGATTCTAATAATACTATTTCCATCGAAATATTGATCATTAGTTCAAGTGTTATTCTATTTAACACTTCCCTTCTTGTAGCATATGCAGGGCAAGTCCAGAGATATGCAGAAGTTTTTGTAGCCTATCTACAGTCTACATAACACCATCTAACGAGAATTTTTTTTTATGATATGGCACTGCCAGTAACTTTATTAAATTTATACAATGTAAATCAAATAAATCTAGACTAAGTACTAGCTATCCCTCGTAGTTATATTATAAACCTGTTTTAATCAACTAATCATCATCTTCCCTCTCCAATAAATCCATTAAATTTATACCTAATGAAAATTACTAACAACAAGATAAGTAAAAGAAGAAGTCAATGCCTATTTAAAAATCTGTAAAAGAGTAGCTGAATTTATTCACCAGGTGTAATCAGGTTTCTCATTTATATGTAAAAATCGATGTCTCTTCATGTCTCAAGAATGAACTAGCATCTCGTTTAGTCTTATCTTTAATTGTGATTCCTAATGAATATTCTTTTGCTATCATTAGTTTTTGTTGAAAAACTATTAAGGTTTGAGTGATGATCAAGAAACATTGGCCCTTATTCCTGGTGATTTTGTAGACTATGTCTACTAAAGAAGAAGGAATAAGAGATCGAATAATATTAATGTAATCATTTGATCTAGATAAGAGGGTGACAAGGATGTCATTTAGAATGTTTAGTAATTCTGGAAGAAGCTCAGTGAGTTTAGAAACATTCAATTTTGTGAGACGATAGGTTAAGTCATCTATGGTGGTTTGAATAACATCTTGTAGTCTTGTAGCATAGGTAGGGCAGGCTCAGAGATGTGCAGAAGTTTCTGTAGCCTGACCACAGCCTATACAATACCAATGTTTATACAAATCAGATTATAGTATAGACAATCTTGATAAGGTAGGTAGTTCGTTAATAAAATTTTTTATGATGAAGGTCTTGTATTTGCAAGAGGCAAAAGAGGTGGAAAGGAAGATGAATTTAGGGAAAATAAAGATCAAATAGTAGCCCAATTGATGAAGTGGTTGTCAGTGAGATATCTGATGTGACAATTTCTGTTTAGATCAAGAAAGTTAAAGAAAGTTTTAGCAGAAAATAGTTGTTTGAAGAAACCCCAAATAGATATTTCAACTGATAAATCATTGAAAGTAAAAATAAGGTCAGATAAGGAAATGTTGTTCAATAAAGGAATAAGGGGATGAGTGTTACATCCAGCTTTGGCCAATTGGTCAGCAATATCATTAAAATGATTACCAGTATGCATTTTAACTTTGTAAAAGTGTATATTAAGATTCAGTGCATCAACTATATGTTTTATAAGGTACCAGATAGAGTGGTTGGGTATCTTTTCAAATTTTCTGAGGGAAAGATCATTGTTTGAAACATATTTGAAGAACCCTTAGATCGTGGCCTGACTATCTGAGAAAATGTTGACAAAAGAAAAGTGTGGGAACACTAATAAAGCAGTGAAGAGGGTATACATTTCAGCACGTATTAATGAAAACCAGTTTATCAATGAGGTTTTGAATGAGTGATAATTATTAGAGGAATCAATACAAATCCATTTCAATCCCATTTTGCATGATTCTGTTTTTGGAAAAATCAAAGAAACATCAGTGTAAAATATTAGGAATGCATTGTTAGCGAGTATTGTTTACAAAGATTAGAGTTCAGTTAGGGTTAAAAAAGGAAAAAACATTGTGTTAAATAGACTTGTTAATAGGGACAAGAAGTTGTTCAAAATAAGAGACAAAGTAAGAGAAGTAGCCCACCCTTGAGATTTCATCAGATAACTGTTTTAGTTACTTTTTTAGCATATATGATTGTTTAGGGATTAAATCAACTTGAAAAACTCTGTTTGCAGAAATTATAAATGTACAAGTTCCAAAATGAACATTGACAGAGAAAAGGTTGCACCCAGTACATTTAAAAGTTGATTGATATTATCATTGTTTGTAAAGTACATATAATGTTGAATGACAAATTGATTATTAGTCAGGTTTTTGTTGATGATTTGACCAAATGAAGGGTTGGATTCTATGAAGCAATAAATTCCTTTTTATGGTCATTCAAAAGGAATAACTTAACTACAAATCCATATCAGAATAAAGGAAAAACTAATCTAAATTCTGGTTTGAGGAGTTGCTGAACATTGTCTTATAAAATAATGTCTGCTAATTTCTTGAAAAGAGTGTGTGATCTAAAGTATTTAGAGCGATGATTAAAATTCCTAAAGAAAAAGTCAGCCATTGTAATCAGCTGGTAACCTGAAGTAGAAATTAATTGATCTAGATAAAATAAATTATAATTATTCAAGATTTTTTTGAAAGAAACGAAAACTTTATAAGAAAAAGTTTTGCAATAGAGTTAGTTCCTCCTTTGATTTGGTTAGTAAGAAGAGGAGAAGCAATAAGTGAAAGTTTAGAGAAAGCAGACTTGATAAGTGAAAGGAAAGCGCTAATTAGATTTTTATAAGAAAGTCTATTAAATGGGCAGAACTAAAAATCAAGGGGAGAGGTGGCGAGAAAATGTTGAGATTGGAGTTAAAAGAGTTATATAATAGAGACATTCTTATAAGCAGTAGAATTAGTGAATTGGTATAAAAGATCAGTAGAGAAAGATTTGATTTGTAATGATCAGAGATCATTCAAATTGTAGAATTGATTGAAGTTCAAAAGGACATTAGGGAGGATAGAGGCAAATTTGTTCTTTTTCTTGAATAAAGAGTGAACAGATGCAAAAAGTAAAAGACATTCTTATTGTGACAAAGGTATTAGTTATATACGATATTCTAATAGTAAACAAAATACCATATTTATAATGTAAGAGATCTGTTTATCAGTTAAGGATTTGAAACGCATTAAAGAAATAAAATGATTGATATCGAAGACGAGTTGTTTTTAACGAAAGTTGACAAGTGTTTGCTATTTATCCAGACTTTAAGAAAGCATACAGATACAGTTTCTGGTTCAATATTGATTGTAGATAAACCAAATTTGAGAGGAATTATTGTGGTATTTGAAGACTTATTGTTAATAATTTAGATTTGTCTTTATTAAGTGCTGATCTGGTAAGATCATAGAATTCTTTAGCAACTTCAAGAATAGATTCCAAATCTTGTTTTGAACTGGCAATCCAGTTGGTATCGTCCATAAAGACAAGTAAAGAAACACTAGCAGATAGAGAACTGGTAGCTAAAGTAGTTAAGTCAGAGGTCTAAGTGTGATTGATAATGTATCATTTGTTTAGCAAAGCAACTTCACAAAGAAGACGATCTAAATAAATGCACCAAAGCAAGGGTAATATAACTTCTTCTTGATCAATACCAATTTTTACATCATAATAATCTGAAGTCTTATGTGCAGTAAAGATAGCATTTTTTCTTGCAGTGAAAAGATTAATCAAAAGATCAATAGCAGATTATGAAACTTTAATGCGGTTGAGAGCTAGACGAAGAAACTTTAAGTCTACTCTGTTATAGGCTTTAAAGAGATCTTGAAGTAAAATCCAAATTTCTTTTTTGTTTTCAATTGTATTTTCAAGTAACATATTAACAATTTTGATAGATACTTCAGTTGATCCACTAGGTAAACTAGCAAAATTTCCATCTCGTAATATATTATGTTTGGCAAGTATTGTGGAGAGTCAGTTAGTGATAATCTTGATAAAGCCTTTTTGACAAGTTTCCAAAACGGTGATGAGTCTGGTCTTTGTTACATTGCATTCCCAATTTATGGGCTTTAAGATAGGGTAGATATGGGCGATTTTCTATTCATTTGGGATATCACCTAAGGTGAAACACATACAAATGAGTTTTTAGAGTAATTGTTGAAGTTTATCACCTAGATATGAAAGCATTTCATTAGAAATTCCTGAAGGACCAGCAGCTTTATTATTAGGAAGTGATTTGAGGATAACAATCTATTCATCATATGTAAGCGATTGCATTAAATTTGAGTAATGTGATTCATTTACGTAATCTCTAGAATTGAATTGGTCAATCTATCTGGTAGATATTAGTAGCGCAGGTGAAGAGGAAAGAGCAAAGTTTTGAAAATGATTAATAATAACGCTTTTGATATCGTCTGAATCTATTGTAAAATAATTTGTAATGGTATTCCTATTCTTAATAAGTAAGCGATCTAATACGATAGAACTATTTTTTCAGTTTAAAATTGAATCAATCATTTTGAAGAGATCATTTTGAAGATTGTCACATCTTTGTCTATGAAAGTTTTGATCGCTTTTTCTTTGATACGTTGAACATCAATTTGAGTAAGAGCAGAAAGTGATTTGTGAATGTTCTTGAGCTGTTTCTTAACATTGCAGACATTAGAAGCATCTAAAGAGGGAGAAAAAATAACAGTAGAAAGTTTAGCCTTTAGGACTAATTTGTCTACAGCTGATTTAATAGCTTGCTAGTCAGTAATGTTAGGCCAGATTTGTTGTTGAATGAAAGTGTTTTTAAATTTTAAAAGAAAGGAGGCAACTTTATGGATGCTGATAAGAGAATCAAGTTGTTCAAAGAGTTGTTTGTGGTGTTGTTGAGGAGAGATCCAAATTTGAGGGATGCAACTACAATTCACTGCAAGAATAGCAGTCTTTATTTGGACCTACAGTATGTTCATATTAGTTTTGTTATTAGAGAGGCTATTAAAACGATCAAAATTGTGATAGCGATAATGAAGGTTGATATGCATGACAAAATCAGTCTATTTAGCATTGTTCATTACTTTTAGGTTAAAAATCTGCTTTTTGTTTTGTAGATTATGAGATTTGGCAGATTGCTGTTTGCAAAAATCAGAGAAAGAAGCAAAAACAATTTTGTGATCTGAAGAGTAAAGGTCAGGAGTGTCAATGTAAGAAAATAAAAATTCTGAGGTGATGTTAGGTAAAGCAAAAATAGTATCGATTCAGAAATTATAGGGTCCTAAATTATATATTGGTTAGGGTGTATCATGACATATGTCATAAAGGTCGAGAAAATTTAAGGCAAAAAGTTTTTGATAGAATTCTATTTGCCAATGAATCAATTTTCCATTGCGTACAAGTGACTAATATGTATCTAAATTGGCATTAAAATCACTTAAAATTATAGCTCTAAAGTTAGACTTAAGTCCTTTTTTGACTTGGTTAATAATTTCTTTATGTAATTTTATTCATTTTTTCTTGATTCACATTTCTGTAAAAACATATAAGTAGATACAAAAAATTCTAAGCTTAACGTTATTTGCTAAATAAAGGTCAATATAAATAAATCTGTTGTGATTTAGAAATGCTTTTTGAATATAGATTGCCCAAGATTTTTTAATAAGGATGCCAATACCAGTGTAAGGGTTGATATTGTTGCTTCCAATAAGAGGTATAAGTAGGATTAGATAAATTGCGAAAAGTTTGATCTGCTTTGTATCGAGTTTCTGTAAAATCAACAAAATCAGTATTAAAATCTGAGAAGAAATCGTTTATAAATTGATTTTGATTGAACATTGAAGAGAATTAATATTATATGTAGCAAATGTGATAGTGGAAGCAGGTGATGATGTATCATCTTATTGGGATAATGTCATAGAGGTATCATTATCATTATTAAAAAGATTATTGTTATTATTGTTAATCATGATTGAAGATAAAGGTTAAGGGTAAGGGAGTTATTGTACAGTCTTGTTGGTAAGGATGGTGATTTAAGTTATTGCCTCTTTAAGTTGCTTGTGAAGATCACCAATAATAGCATTTTGTTCGTCCATATATGCTTGAAGTTTGGGATCAATAGGATGAGAGGCAGAGGAGTTATTTTCATCAGATAATGAGTTAACAATATAAGTGCATTTTTTTTAATTGAAATTTAAGACCAAGTTATGTGAAGCAGGTTTGTGAAGGATGTTGGAGGTAGAAAAAATGAAGTTAGAGTCTGAGTTGAATTTATCTTTTTTTAATTTTGAAATATGAGCTTCTAATTCAGACATATCCTTTTGCATTTTTGTTAATATGTCAAGGATTTTGTCGAGTTTTTTGTTTGTGTTATTAGTCGAGGTATTTTAGGGTTGTGGATAGAGTCTTCAACTGTTTGTGATTCTTTACCTTTATTGGAGATCAGTTTTGGAGAGGTAAGGGATTATTGATCATTCTTTTTTGTGTAGTATTTTTGATGATGAGAAAGAACTAACAGATTTGAAATGATTGAAAAGTCATTAAACGGAGGGCAGTTTAGATCTAGAAGGTCTAGGTTTTTCAACTTCATCTATTGATTTTTTTTGTTTTAGAATAATGGGGATTTCATTATGATATGATCAACTGCGTTACATTTGTGGCAACATTTAGAATCAGCTGCATACCATTGCAACTTGTTGTTACTAAAAGCGTAATCGTTGGTGATAGCTTTCTGTAAGTCCTCAGTTAATTCAAAATAAAGAATGGTGAATGGTCTGGGTTTTTAATTATTTGAGTGGAAATATAACAAAATTTTGCTTTAACAGCAAGCAAAATATCTTTAAGATCTCAAGCGAAAGTTTCAAAGGAGAGGTTGGTTAGTTTAATCCAGAATTCATTTCTGGCTTTGACTTGATCTGAAATGAAATATGCAAGATAGATGCAAATACAATCATTGTAAATATACTAGAACCAAGTAGTATAAAACAATTTAATTGCATCTGGATTATCATAGGTGATGAATGCATATTACCATAAGTCTCTGGTCTGCATGCGAATGTTTGTAATAGTATCGTATTTAGAAAAGATTGAAGTGATTGTTTCTTTTTTAAGGCTAAGGTGAATGTTAGTAACATGCAGAGTTCTGTTTTAGAACTGCATGTTATCCTTGTGAGCAGTGTAATCCACAAATTTCTCAATACCCAGTTTAGGAAGTTGAGTGGGAAGCGCAGCTTGCATAGATTTTGCATTATCAAAATAGATAACTGCAGAGTGCACAAGTTTACATGACGTACATTCAGCTTTCTGAATGCATTATCATACGCAAACATATTGTTGATCATGCAAATAATTTGGAGGGTAGGGAGATTCTTAGCATTTTTGCTAATAGTAGCAGTGCAGGTAAAGGGAGAAGAATGAGCAATAACAATAAAGTCAGAGTTATCAGTTTTCATATTTATATCATTTTTGATAGAGACAAATTCTTGAATGTCGATAATGTTAGGCAGTGGGGTAGACTGTCTGACATAAGTATCATTGATAATATCCTTGTCAATGACCAAATATGAGTTGGCTTATTTCTGGAGTGAGAAGAATTGCTAGCTTCAGGTTGCTTAGCTTTAAAGGAGTCATAGTGACCTTTGTTGGTTTTATTGACAGAAGTTTTTAAAGATTTTCTAACCATTTTGTAAAAATTTTATTGAATAAAAAAACTCTTTTAAGTGTTTTATACTGTTTGTAAAAGTGAGTTAAAAAACTAGCTAATAGAGTTGTAAATTTTAAATAAAAGTTTTAAGCGAAACAATTTTATTTTCTCAACAAATTTCTAAAATTTTAGAAATTTAGGGTGAAAGGAGAAAGAGTTTTTTAATGAGCATTTGTATTTGTTTGACATATATATTGTTAACGTGAAATTTTTGCAAAATATGACTGTTAGACGGAGTGTTCAAGTGGTTTATTCTTTTTAATTGAGCAATAATCTTTCAACGGTTTACGAGTTTTATTTCAGACTGATTATCAAAAGTGTTTATACTATTACAACAAGCAGTAATTCAACAAATTGTCAGTAGTTATATTGGTAAAGAAAAGAGATGAGATACTAAAACTAGAATATAACGCAGTAGGCCAGTTGCCTCTAAACTACTGAAAACTAACTTGTCAAGTTCCTATTTATCTGTCTTTTTATATAAACTAAAAAGTTATCTATTTATATAAAATAAATTACATATAAAGATATAACTAACATGTCTACTATATCAACTATGTCTAATATATCAACTATGTCTAATATGTCAACTATGTTTAATATGTCAGTTATGCCACATATGTCTGACATATTCTATATATGATTTATGTTAAATTGGTCAATCTTTTACATCACATAAGCTGTATCATATTTACCCATTCATAATATTCATTTTTGAAATTAGCGTAATAATAATTTATTTTCTTTTTTCTTTTTTTTTTTAAAAAAAAAAAATTTATCATATTTTTTATATACAAATCATATTTTTTCCAACTATCTATTTTCCTTTTATTCAAACTTTTACAATGTCTTTCTTTAAAGTATTATCAGAAAAAATGTGTAAAATTTTAAATGAATTTAGTCATGAATGTTGTATAGTTTTGTTTGGGGATCCAGATAGATTTGAAGTATGATCAATTAGTAACCAAGTTATTGATTTAGTAAGTAATTATAATTCTTTAATACTTTAAGTAAAATAATTGAACAAGGGCTCGTCATCAAATCTCCAATTTGTAAAAAATCAATGCTGGGATATGAAGAACAAGTGTGTTCAATTTTCTAAGTTATAGGAATATACTTTCAAATATATAGATCAGTTACAATTAAGATTAAATTATAAATTACATGATTTATAATATAATTTTATATCTATATGGCTTTGGAGTTATATTTTTTCTTCTACATATACTTTTAGTATATGCTAATTTAGATTTTATTAGAATCAATAGATTTTTATATTTTAAAAAATTAATTAATTATATATTTATTTTATTTATTATTAATTTTA
>CAJVPQ010001040.1:0-20888 GCA_910591825.1 Funneliformis caledonium
ATTTATATTAGGTTTTTATTATTAATAAAATTTTAATATTTAATAAATTTAATAAATAAAATATATTGATTATTGATGCTGAATTGCTTATCTGATTGGAGTCGATTAGCATCGATCGATGTCTAAATTGTTGCTTAATTGATACTAAATTGAGGCTAATTTTAGGCTGATTTATGATTATTTAAGTTCTGAATTGATACTGAATGGCTATGTCTGATTAGAGTTGATCAGCATCTATCAGCGTCTGAATTATTGCTAAATTGAGGCCAGTTTTAGGCTGATTTATGGTTGAATTTAAGTTTTAAATGACCATGTCTGATTGGGGTTGATTGGCGTCTATCGGTACCTGTTTGTGCTGATCAGAAAATATGGCAAATCAGCTGTAAATAGTATCAAAATCAGTCTAAAATTAGCTATCTGATTTTTAGCTGATTTGGACTATTTTGACTAGTGATATAATCATAATTATTTCTTGAATATTGTTTAGCTACACCCTAATACATTTTAATTAAATTAAGTTCATAGTAAAATTTAGGATAAAAATAACTTTATAACTTTTTGCTTTAATTATTTCTTGAATCATGTATTTTTAAGTAAAAAAATTTGATTGTTTACTAATATACACTCTAGTGATAACTCTAGTAGTAGATTAGTAGTAATCCTAATATTGATCTTAATAATAATAAACCTATAAAAAATATATAAGTATTTATTGTATATCACATATAATATTGATTATTCTTTGATTTTTTATTCTAATAATAATCTTTCAAATTTGATTTTAATAATTGACATTTATGTAATATTTGCTTTATTCCTTTTAGTTTTCATAAAGTGATTCATCAGGATAATTATCAGAAAAATTTATTATTGAATTTGATCATTAAAATAATATTTCTCATTTTAAGTTATTTATCATCAGAATTTACATTTATATAATTTGTAACAAGAGTATTATAACAAAATGCATCATGCAAAATAGAATTATCAAATGCAATAATTGTGATAGCTTCAGAATGAATTACTTCAAATATTAGAATAACACAGTTCATAATCTTTAAATTAAATTTTTTTAATATTTATAATAATTAAAATTTTTTATTTAAATTAAAAAGAATATCTGTTTAGCAAATAAATTAGCATTCTATTAATTGTTATTATTTATTTTAAGATGCATTATTACTTGTATTTCATGTAAAATTTCATTTATAGTATTAGATTTTTATTCTTTATTTAATTATTATTGACCAATTATTTCATATAAAAAATCACTAATATAAATAACTTATCTTTTACTTTATTACATAAAGGTAATTTTCATTAGAAGTTTAATCAGATTGACTTCTATAATTTGAATAAAAAATTATTTTATCATAAGTTATCAAAATATGTAAATATTGATTATTTTATAATTCTAGATTGTTTTGAATTTCAAGATTTTCTTCATCAAATATTAGCATTTATTATTGAAATTTAATTATGAAAAAATAATAAAAAATATTTAACAATAAAATATAAATTTTATAAAGATATTACTTACATTTTCATTTTTCTAAAAACTTTTCTGATATTTAATAACATCTATTTTTAAGCTATTATTACACTAATTCTTTTAGATCGCAAGTAAATCACTTGTAATATCAAGATTTAGCAGAAGGTTTCTTTTACACAAGAGAGTAAAAATAGAGATATGAGATAAAAGAAATAAAAATAAATGAGATAAATTGGGTAAAATGTGTGCAATTAATTATTTAACAAATAAAAGACCAGTACTACTTCTGTTAGCACATCTATACTAAATAATTTATTTATCAAAAGAATTATTATAAGACAAGACTACTATTCTACTTTATATTGATGAACTACTCTTATTTATATAAAAATATTTATTAATAATAATAAAATAAATAAAATAAACAAAATAAATAAAATAACATAAATAAAATAAAATAAATGAATAAAATAAAAAAAATGAAATAAATATCATTAATAATGAATAACGTAATAAGATCTATTTGTATAATAAAATTAAACTATCAAATTTAAGAAATAAGACATGTAGATCATTTAATTATCTAATTTAGCTATAGTTAAAGATGGTCCCCATAATTATTTTTAAATTTCAATTGAGTTGCAACTTAATTGCACCATAAGGAAATTTAATTGCGCCATAAGTTGCAACTCAATTGCGCCATTTTTTTTAATTGCGGTGATTATCTTTAGTTGTTTTAAATGAAAAATAGAATGAAATTAAAACTGACATTTTAGAAAATTTAGTATAAATGTGTTGAGAAGGGTTTAAGCTGTAATAGATAGTAATGATTATACAACTAAATATTAATTTTTTTATAAAAAATTTGTTTTTATGAATAAAATAAAAAATTTTTTGTGTAAAATTACTTATTAAAATTTTTCATAATTAAAAAATTAAAAATTTAAAAATTGCAATAATTTTAAAGTAGTTCAATACTTTTGACCAAGAAATATACCTGATTTAAATTTTGAAGAAAATAATAATAATTTCACTAATTAAAATAATAATTTATAAAATAAAATAAAAATTATTAAAAATATTCTAGATAACTTTTCATACAAGTATTTTTTAAGATAATATTCTTTATTTCTTTTATTTTTAAAACTATGAAATTTTCTAAATGTTTATAATATAACTACTATTTTATATCAAAATACCTATCCTAATATTATTAATACTTATGTAATTTTTTGATTGTTATTACCGAATTTAAACAAAATTATCCATATACTAAATAAAATGGCAAAATATGATTTTTTATATTAAAGAAATTTAAATTCTTAAAATTTATAGTAAAAATAGAAAAACAGAGAATATGACAAAGAATAATAAATTATATAAAAGTAAATAATTTGTTAGCAATATTAGATAAAATTTTATTTATAAAAGGTAAGATATTAAATCTAAATATATTTTAAAATATTGTTATAATTTGTTAATCAAATTATTATTTATAATAAAAATATTATTTTTGATACTATAACATTAAATTATTATTATAAATTTTTTTTAAAAGAATTAAAAAAATATTGAATTTTTTTCAAAAAAAATTTTATTTTTAAAATTGTATTATTGCAGAAGTGATATATTTTTTTAAAAATTTATTTTACAATATAGTAATAAGTTTATATAAAAAATTAATTTTTATAATTTATTTATTATAAAAATGTTAAAATTTCTTTTTAAAATGAATTTCCTTTTTTGGCTGACAATATTCCTAATAGTTTGCAGTGAAAAAAAAGAAAAAAGAATTCTAAATATACTATTTATTTTAAATTTTGTTATAAAAATAATAAAAAAATTTAATTTTATTATAGATTCAAAAGAATTTTATTTTTTTTAAAAAATTATTGTTATATTTATACTTTAACATCAATTAATTTGATAATGTCAAATTAATTATATTAATTCAATATTTATTATAAATTATTAATAAAATAATTATATTTATCAAAATACAATTTAATTAGTAATTCATCAATTCATGTCAAAATATAATTATATTAATAAATTTGATTAAAATAATATAAATTTCTTTTTTTAACCAAATAGTAAAATACATTACTAAATAAAATTCTTTTACATATATTTTTTTTTAATTCAATTATTATTAATATATCTAATGTATTATCATTTCAAGAATTATATAATTTAATTTAATTAAATTTTGCTTAAAAAATCACATTTGCATTTACATTAAAAAAAAATAAAATATAAAAATTTACTAATATTTATAATATTTGAAAAATGATTAAATAATATTGAAATAATAAAATAAATAATTTATTATTTGATATATTTTAATAATTATTATATATAATACAGTCACATGCAACTTATATTAGGTTATGAAGATAACTTCATAGACTGCTGATATCTTCATAATATAATGGTAACTTCATAGTCTGCTGGTATCTTTATAATATAATGGTAACTTCATAGTCTGTTAATATCTTCATAATATAATGGTAGCTTCATACTCTGTCAGTATCTTCGTAATATAATAGTAATATCATAATTTAATTACATGATTTGATGATAACTTCATAACAAACTATTTATATTTTGATAGCGCCTTTATAACCTATATACGGGTATCTCCTTTACGTTTATAGCATTATTTTAACTGTTTCATATATAATATGGTGATAACTTCATAGTCTAATAGTAGATAGTAATACTTTAATTGTGATATCACAATCCAATAGTAACTACTTTCTTCTTGTTTTTAATCTGTTTACATGATAAATTTTATATTATTAGTACTGGCTTTCTGTAGCTATTTGAATATTTAGTTTTATGTTAAAGATGCTAACCTCTTGCATCTGATTAGGTGCTAGAATCTATGTTGAAGTATTTTCCCTTTGGTTGTCTTTCTAGATCCTAAAATATAGTAAAAAAATATCGTGTCAGGTGGCATAATATATTTGCAATTAATTTTGGCTAATCTTTTAGGCATGTGATTTGAAGATCTAACTTGACACTATGATAGTGTCTTGATAGTGTTCTAGAACTATTATAGAACTGGTAGGGAATCAGAGTATTTCTATTAGTACACCAGTTTCAGGTCAGCTTGGATGCCAAGTTATTATGCTCAAAGATCTGGCTGAAATTGTGGAATAATATTGGCTGAATTTATACTGCATCCTACTGCATTAGTCATGTGATCTTGTTATAATACCGAACACCTCTGTCATATAATATAGCAAATTCTGTTAGTTAGATACGATATACATTTCTATGGCTAGCCTATTTGATTGCTAGAAGTGCACTATTTTGCAATCTAACTATTACCTATTAGTTACTAGTATATATATGCCGATTTCACATCCTGAAGTTAGAGATGCAATATGTATTATCTTAGCCTAAACTTTTTAATTACTAGAAGTGCACTATTTCGCAACCTAACTATTGCCTATTTATTGCCAGTATAATTATGCTAATTTTGCGTCCCAAAGTTTAAATTATTAGAGTACATTTATATTGTATTTCTGGCATGTTTCTGATATGTTTTCAGGCATATTAAGGTATAAAATATGACAGATTTTTTGTTCCTATCAACTTAGCTAAAAAAATTTTATAGGAACACTCATAGAAATATATTTGTATATCGCTTTCATTTTCTTGAGTTAATTGATTGCTTTATTTAATATCTGTTCCTATATTCCTATCTGTTCCTATGAAAAATAAAACTTCTAGAAAAAATTTCAATTTTTTTCTATGCTATACGTATGGTATATGTATGGTGTACATATAGTGTATATATGGTGTATACAGAGGGCGATCAAAATTATTCAGCCACTATTTAAATCATAAAAACTTTATATGTATTATATATTAAAAATTAAAATTTAAGATAAATATATTTATCTTATCTTTGTTTATTAATTTTTACATGAAAAAATTAAATTATTAATAATTAATACAATTTCTATTTGCGGTAATAACCGCCTCAATTTTCTGAGGCATACTTTTGATCAATTTTTTGTAATATTCTGGCAGAAGATCCTTTTACACATTTTTAACATACTTTTCAAGTTCTTGGATGTTAGATGGTAGTGGAGTATGACGATGAATTATTACTTTCATTTCTATTCAGAGATTCTCGATTAGGTTCAGATCAGGACTTTGTGCAGGCCAATCCATTTTCACAATTTTAGCATTTTTGCGGGCAGAAACAGCAACTTTTGAACAATATGGTGAAGCATTATCCTCCTGAAAAATTCCATTACCTTGTGGAAAATACTTATTCAAGGTAGGTATAACATATTTATTAATAACCTTAGTATGTGTTTGACCAGTAACTGAGCCTTTTAATAGAACAATTGGTCCAAGCCCATGCCAAGAAAAGCACTCCAAAACATTCTACTAGGACTATATTTTACAGTAACTGCAATACAGTCTGGGTTTAATTTTCTCCAGATTCACGCTATATCTTTCTTTGACGATCTTGTTGAAATTGTATAAAAGTACTTTCATTTGAAAAAAATACTCTTTTCCATTTTTTTCTTCCCAATTTTTGTGTGCATGAGCCCATTAGAGATGAGCCTGACAATGTACTTCTGTCATTGTGGGTTTTTTACGAGGTATACAAGATGTAAGCCCAACTTTCTTAAGATTCTGGCACATAGTAATAGCAGAAATAGACTGTTTTGTATGAGCTGTCCAAACTGTTACAAGCTTTTTTGAACTAAGTCGACGATTTTCACTATTTTCTTGAACAAAGGCTTTAAATTCTTGTTGGGCTGGTGAATTAAGAAGTAGTGGATGGCCAGTTTGTTTTTTTTAGAGTTAAAGAATATGTTTCATGAAGGCGTTTAAGAATATCATTAATAGTTGTTTTCTCACATCCAACTGTTTAGCTATTGTGCGACTTGATTGTTCACAATTATGACTATAAATGATTGCGTTACGAGTTTTTGGGTAAGTGGCTTCATATTTCCGAAAAATTCCGAGAAAAAATGAAATGTGAGGGTTTGTTTATTGTAATGGTAAGTGCAAAATTATGTATTGTTTATATTATATTAACACGTGATGATCGGCATAATTTTGGTCAAACAAACTGGTCAGATAATTTTGATTACCCTCTGTATATAGTGTATAATAAAAAAAAATAAAGTAAAGAAGTTCGATTTTTCATAGGAACTGTTAGGAACATAGGAACACCCTTTCTAAAATTAATCTGAAATGCTTTCTACTGCTAAGATGCTACACAAATGCATTTCTATGAGTGTTCCTATAGCGTTTCCAAAAATTTTGATAGGAACATTAATCTAACTAGGGCTGTTTACCTCTATATTATTTCTTTCAATCAGCTTAGTTAGCTCTACTAGCTTTTTCTGATGGTACTCTTCTTTTGCTTTATGTTTCTTTGCATATAAATCGCAAAATTCACATATATTCAGTTTAGCCAGCTCAGTTAGCTTTTTTGATGGTAGTATTTTTTCGCTCTAAGTTTTTTGCATGTGGATCGCAAATCCATATTCACCTCTAGTCCTTTTAATACTCCTGAATTATTTACAAGGAACTTACCTATAATCCCTATGAACTTTGCATCCATTTGGATGATAACATCTCCAATTACACATTTTTCCAGTCCTAAGAATGTATGGATAGAAATAAAATCTCCAGTTAGTATTTTCTTCTTTCAGCCCCATTTATATATATTAATTAATAATCTCAGAAATTAATTTTATTTTAAACTTTTTTCTTGCGAATATTATACCTTGAGTTTTGGTATAATTATAAATCTTTCAAAAATATCATAATCCATGCTTTCAGAATTCTCTGACGTCCTTGCCCTTTTTTACTCAAAGGCTGAAAAAGAAAAATTTGGTCAGGTACTTCATTATTCTGGCAAGAATTACTTGATAGGCATTCTAACTCGTAATAAATTAGTTGCGAGAAATGATAAGGGTTCGACTACAATTCTTAATGATGAAATAGCGAATCATCGAGATATTTTATTCATGCCAGTCGATATAGAAGAAGCTAAAGAATATATTAATAATATCCCTTATTATGTCTTCTACCTTTACAGGTACCTTATTAATGGCTAGAAAGTAATCGTAACTATTACCGGTATTAAAGTAATTTTGATATTTGTGTTTCTGATAATACAAGTATCCTAAATTCTGGTCCAAAATAAAGGGTATTCTTACTACTGAAAAAGATGGTAGTGGGAACACTGTGAACATGAATCTAATCCAGATAAAATGTATAAAGGCATTTCTTATCCGTGGTTTTCATGCAGAAAAAAAGCTGTATCTCTATATTATCACACTTAATAAAGATGAAAGGTTTATTATTCTCGATATCATCTCAAGCTACAATTCAAAGGTTGGTCTTAAATAAAAAATAGAGACAGCTTCAAATGATACAGGCACATATTATCATAAAATTATGAGAGAATATAGGATATCACTTTTCAGGTGGGGTCTATAAGCAACTATAAATATAATACAGTGCACCTTATTATGCGAGATCCTATCACTGCCCACATGCATTTTATGTTCACATTAATAATTTTGCCCTATAGAAAATTTTGAACACTTTATAAAATCTATTTATCTTCTCTCTTTATTCATGATCAAGTATTAGTTCTAACATGAGACATAGAAATATACAATTTACGTGGATTAGAGAACTTTCCAGAAGTGAAAAATGACACATCACAAGTTTTTATGATCTGCATGACCTTATACTAGAAAGACGACTTAAAACCACTAGAACAAATATGTCTTGTTGATGTCAAGACAGCTCTGGACCCACACTAGACAATAATTATATGTAAGAATCAAGCCAATTTATTAATAGCTTTTGCTTTATGTTAGAAATCTTTTGCCTCAGATATTCAGCTTAGTTTTAATAATTCAGGATATGATTGGCCTTTTATTGTGAAAAAGCCATCAAATTAAAGATTCTTGAATGGATAGTTCAACGAATGTCAGCAAAACTATGTAAGAAAGCCAATGCTAATTCTATTCTTATTTAGAATTATTTTGGAGGGAAAGGAGAAGCATCTAGCAGTAATTTCTTCCAGAGGAATTCACAATGGGTAAAAAAGACAGATAGGAGTTTATTAGATAAGGATCATAAAAAAACAAGATGTTAAGAATCCATTAAGATCAAAATTCATCCTAGTTTAAGTATTGAATTCTACTTTCTTAAACTCCTAGATGTGTACTAATTGACGTTCGTGCAAGTTTTATGCAACTCCACCCCACTCTGAAAAAATATCACTCAAATTCTTCTTAGAAAAGTGTGGTCTCAATAGCAAAGCTGATATGCCTATAAGCAAATTATAGAAGTATTATTCGGAAGCAAAGGATGGGACTTCTGACTCTTCCAAAAAATATATGCACGAAATTGTAAATTATTGTGTTATAGATGCTTTACATTGTCAGAAACTTATAGTCAAATCTAATGTTATAAATGATTACAGAGAGATGGCTTCAATCGCTCATATATCATTATTCAACTCACATTATTATACTATAGGAATAAAAGTATCTAATCTCTTAGGTACTAAAGCTTGAACGCAAAATATTCTATACACCATAAAAATTTTCAATCAAAAAGCATCTGAGAAGTTTCCAGAAGCGTATATGTTCTCACTGGAGAAAGGTCTTGAAAATAAACATCCTGTCACAGGTTTAGACTTTACTTTCTTATACCCTAGCATAATCATGACCTACAATCTCTTACCTGAGAAGATGGTCTCAACACTTTCAGAAGCAGATAAACTAAAGAAAGAGAATAAAGTGCTTCACAGTATTGAGTTCAAGTATGGCAGTAAACCTGTGTAAGTTTAGACCATACGGCATGGGAATAAATCTGATCAGAAAGGTTTATTTTCAAAAATATTGGAAAATTTACTCAATATACGGAATGAACTAAAGATTCAGCTAAAATCTCTTGCAAAGAAAAGGAATATATGGGATTAGTTAAAAGTAAATTAGATTCAGCCAGCAAGTCTACTCTAATAGCAAGCACAATTAAGGATGTTCTTTTCTTGACAGAAAATACAAAAAAGCATACTGAGATAGCTTAAATTTTAGATCCTTTTATTGATATAATATACGCTACTTTTAAGAAAGAATATAGTTCTGTCTGTTTCACATATGATTCTCTAAATTCAAAGCAGAAAACTGTTAAATTGTATATAAATTCATTCTATGGTGTGACAGGTTAAAGTGACTCCCTGTTCTACAAACTTAAACTCGCCAGAAGTGTTATTTCAGCTGGACAAGAAAATATAAAACTCATTGCAGAATTCGTGAAAAAGAAAGGTTTTGGGATAAAATATGGTGATACTGATTTCCTATATCTCATTTGTCCAGATTCCTATTATGAGAAATGCAATCTAACTTATAATGCTGGGAAAAGCGTAATCTCAAAACTAGAATATTAGACCAAAATGGTCAAAATTACTATAATCGTAATAGAGAAATTACGCAATAAAGTAAATACCTTTTTTAGACTAAAAACTAAATCAGATTATCTTAAGATGGCTTATGAAGAAGTATTATTCTCAGTAGTGTTCACTGGAAAGAAAAAATATTTTGGCATCTTTCATGAAGATACCTCAAACTTTAAACTAAAGCTTTTTATAAGAGGAATCGATACTGTGAAATAGGGTAAATTCTAAGTTTTCAGAACCATAAGAGATAGGATTATATCAAGAGCTATAGATATTAACAATGACCGATCACTTCATAATATCATTAAAGACATTCTCAGGGATGCTATAACTAATCCTAAGTAATGGGTTTTGAACAGTTTATAGAGTCTGATGCATGGAAACCTAATGTGAATAACCAAAGTGTCTAGCGATTTATAGGACGAATGAGGAAAAATATGAGAGTAGAATTCCAATGCTAGGTGAATGCTTTAGTTATGTAGTGACTAATCCAGACATGAATTTTGATTTACATAACAGGAAATTAAACCCGACTAAAGGTGATAAAATGGAATTTGTAAACGTAGCTAAGGAATTGGGTAAGGAGTTAGATTTATATCATTATTATGAAAAAACTATTATTGGTCTCTGTACTCGATTTATCATGTACAAAAAGAAATATGAGTCCACTCTTACAAGCAGAATTATGCAAATCAAAGATCCAGATGAGAAATATATGCAGATTGATAATTACGCTCAAAAACAGGCTAAGTCATAGCTTGAGAGATTTGTTAAAGAGAATATTATAGTAAATGGTGATACTTTCAAGATGATGATATCCCACGAAAATGCTTATAAATGCGCCTATAGAAATGCAGTCAAAGAAGCACAAGAATTGTTGTATCAAAAGATAGATAGTTCATATGAAATATTTCATGGTAGATGGCTTAGCTATAAGATTTTCATGGTAAGTAACCCTGTTGAGGTATTATGGAAGAAATTTATAAAATGCGATAGAAAAATTTCAAAAGATAAAAACTTATCGGTAGATGACGAAATAAAGGAAAAAATATGCTCTGATTTTACTTGATATTCTAGCGAGCTTACAAAGTGTATTAAAGAGTATAATTTATTCTTTCATAAATTAGTCTATTATATGCATTATAAAGAGCATATATCAATTCTAAAAGAAATCAGCCCAGTTTCATCCATGCGAAAAAATGAGATAATTGTCAACCTACCTGCCTTACCTCACATATCAGAAATTGAGGCGTTAGATGACATTAGTAATTTATGGTATTTCCATCTTGAGGACATAACTGGGCCAGAGGTGTTAGCAAAGTACTTAAATAGATAATATTATTAAGTATTCTAGTAGAGGTGTGACAATTTCAACTAAGTACTTATAATATTATTTATATATTTTTTCTCGTGCAATAATACTGGCTAACTTCAATTCTTATATTTAATTTGGGTTTGTAAGGCAATCTCTTCTGGTCTGATCATAGAGTGATGCGCTTTGCATAGTCTCTATTTATATAATTTTCGTAGGTAAAAAATTGGTCACTTTTTTCATATATTCTATAGCTTTTTTCCAACCACGATCTATATAATTGCAATAAGTAGTAAAGTAAGTATGAAATATATTATTATTGGTGACATCAAAGGTATTGCTTCTGCATCACCTACAGAAATTATTTGAGATGATGGATTAAGAGTAGAAGGTTGACCAGAAGGTGCTGTATATAATGAATTATTCATAGGCAGGGTAGAGGATCTACTTCATTATGCGAAGCGCCTCTTAGCTTTTTCTTTAATACTAACTGATCTTTAAGAGACCTATTTTCCTTTATCAATTTTAATCATTCTGAAAACTAAATATCTAGCTCCCGTTTGTATATGTTATCTGATGACTCTATCCCTTTTTCTATACATTCTATTTCATAATTTTTTGAATCTTTACCTGTTCCAATTCAAGCCTAAGAGAATCGATTTCTTTAAGGTCAGATAAGTTTATTTAGGCTGGCCCTTCTAAAAGTCCTTCCACTGCATCTGAATTATGGAACACCTGCTTTAGTTTTAAGTCATCCAACTTACCTTCTAATTCTCGTACTTTAGCTTCAAAAGAGAGAATCTTGACCTTGTCAGCGGATGAAGCTTTTTGGGCCAAAGTTAGCTCTCTTTTTAGTGTTTTAATAGAAGATTTGAGTGATTTGATTTTGGTAAATATTTAACTTCAAGCTCACGTTGACTCTCAAAATGAAACTTCCGTTCAGAAATAAGTTAGGATCTAACTTTAGTGCTAGATACATTTAACTGGCTAATCTTATTTCCAATATCAACATAAATTTGCTGAAATCCCTTTTCCTGCTCATTGTATTTATCTACCAGTTTTTCATTGAGATAATTAATCTCAGAATTAAATTCAGTAATGGATCTTATTTTTTTTGAGCTCTTGCTCATATGCACTACTCAGCCAATGACCAGGTTTTTATAAGAACCACCTTCTCTATCTTTTATATCATTTAATGTATACACATTAGACATAATATTAGTATGGTTATATATTAGAAAAAAAATGCACGAATAAATTCTCAAGATAATAGACATAATCTGTTTATTTAGAATAATACATTCTTTCTGAATATCCTATTTATTCTGTATATCCTATACATCCAGAATATTATCTTTCTATATATCCTGTATATCTTATATATTTAGAATAATACATTCTTTTTATATTCTCTATTTAATAAATTATTTCAAAGTATTATATTAGATATAAAAAAATATTGCTACTATGCTTAGGCGAAGCATGAAATGTGATACCCCTCATTTTTCACTAGCTGATTATGATCATATTATGCAATGTGCTGAAAAAACGCCTAGAGATAAAGTTTTAAAGGATTTAATAAATAAATATCACATATCGCAAAAACGTATTTATCAGATCTGGAGAAGTGAAGAAAAAAATAGGATTATGTGGAATCAACCAATTTATATGTCAACAGCTGATCCTGAAGGGACTGCTTCACTTTCTAATATAAATGTTGTGAGCAGGCAGATCAAGCTAAAGATCTAAGGCCAAGATGTTTCTCCATTTGCAGAACTGGAAAACAAATACGTGATGCTAAAATAGAGCCTAGCAAGTCTATTGATTCAGTTTTAGAAAAAGGTAAAAAAGCTGAAGGGAAGAAATTGAAGTCCAAGAATGGGATACCACTGCTAATACCATCTCCCGTCCAGACTCAACTGATCTTAGTAAGCTTAAAAACCTCTGATATAAAGAATAAGGAATTGCATATGAAGGTGATAGAAAGAAACGTAAAAAATATAGCAAATATAAAAAATATATTAAAAAAATAACTCGCCTATTTTTTGCCTTAAGCGCCTTCAGCAAGAAGTTCATCATAGCATATCTGTAATCTTTCGCAAAACTCATTGATTTCTGCATTATACTTAAAAGTATTATATAGCATTTTTTCAAGTTTCTTATAACTCACTTTTTTTTAATATACTATCTTCGCTTAAATCTTGCGAGTCCTGAGAAATCTTGTCTGAAACTAACAGATCATCATATTCAAGAGTAATATTCGCATAATTCACCTTGAGTTTGTTCTTAACCTTATGCATGGTGACTGAAATAATATAGTCTTTTTCATTAAGAAGGATCTTTAGCTCATTGGTTTTCCAATCTATCGCGTAATTATATTTTTTTAAAGTTAGTTAGAAAATATTAGCATCAGCTTGTGGTATTTCACAACAATAAAATCTTTATGAATAGTACAATCAGGAGCTAAAGTAATAGGTAATTTGCGGACAACTTCAATAGATTCAACTAGAACAGTAGTAATACCGCTGAGATCATATATTTCAGATTTATCAATTTTAGCCCCTAAGCATTCAACGATATTTTCTGTTATAATAGGAGGCTCAGCTCCAGAGTCAACTGTCATGGCTGGAATCTTTAAACGTTTGATTTTACACTTTACTTATTTTTGGCTCCCTTCTCTGGACAAAATCAATTTTCATCAGATCATCCAAAGACTTCTCTTCATCTGAGTCAGGTATTGCAGGAGCTGATTCTCAGAAAAATGAAAAATCATTAGCTTTAGATTTGATGTTTTTTTCCTGATCTGACTTCTTAGTATCTAGCGAAAGAGCTTGAATCATATACGAAGGGAGGATCTTTTTAAATTCTTTTCGAAGGGTAGAACTAAGCTCACTTTGAACTATTTTGCGAATAATTTCCTAACCAGCTTTAGTTAAAAAAAAATAGCATTACTATTTTCCTGATCATGCTTTAGTGCTTCTGACCTCTGTTTTATCTTGCGTGGCTTTTTCGCAATCTTAGGAATTTATTACTAGAAGTGTCTTTTTTCCCGTTACATCTTACTTTTTTTTTAACTTGGCAATATTAACAGTGATATCGCCCTCAGAATTGGAAGAACTTGTATTAGAATCAGAACTATCACTAGACAATGTATCATTGGATGAAGTGTTAGAATCTGAATCTAAATCAGAACCCAAATCTATAGTAGCGAGATTAACTTTAGATTTTTTAGACTTGTTCTTCTTTTTCTTCTTCTGAATGAATTTGCGAGAATTATGTCCAATTCGGTTACAGTTAGAGCATCGCTGTTGTGTTTTCATGACTTTTTTAATCGCTTTAGCTACATGTAGCTTTAACTGCTTTTTTGTAAGCTAAGCAAGTTCTTCATCAGAATCAACTTCAACCTTTTTCTTTGGCTTTAGTGGCAAAATAGGATTAGGACAGGAATAAATTCTAGGGTTTCTCCTGTAATCCATAATAAAAATTTACTTATATTTTCATCTCGTAAATTTTTATACGTTCTTGTAAGATGTAGTTGAAATTGTGATGAAGTTACTTATTAAGGTTATTGGGATTCTGAGAATGCTATTGTATTTTTTACCAAGCTCTCGATTTCAGTTTTAGTCATCCCTGATTTGTTAGTTTCTAAATATAGATTTATCGCTAGAAAAATTGGAAAAGAAGATGATGTATTCTTTGAGATAATGTAAATTTTTCCACTTCAGCTAAGGTTTCTACAATATTGTCATGCGTATCATGAAACTTAGCCACCATTCGAAGATTATACTGGTTCATAGGACTTAAGCCACAAATTAATTGTTCTTTTTGTTATTTAGGTATCATTCCAGCTAATTTATTGGTCTTTTTGATTTAAGCAGAAAACTCTTCAATATTCATATTCCTTGCATAAGTTGACTAAAACTACCGTCTGTTTTAAGTGTTTGACGATCATATAAGCAGTTTTGAGTAAGTATAAAAGTTGGCTGAGTGTTATGTTAGGCATTATTATAATAGCAGGAAACCTTTCACCAGCATTCAATGCTACTGGTGCTGTATTTGTAGGCTCACCACCTACGATAGACCAGTCTTCATTCTATGTTTCATTCAGAATAATATTAGCACCAGTTCTGATCCTGCTCTAATTCTACCAATTTTAGCTTCTGCTTTACCTTGAAATTCTCTAGCAGTTTTCAAGCTACCAATTTGATTACTACCATTTCCAGTACCTATTCCTCGAACAGCGTTTAAGTCCACTACTCCCAAGTTGTCTGAAAGATTATTACATTTCCAATTCTTGCCTCTGATGCGAGTTTTATACCATTGCTTAGCAGGTCCTTCAAAACAAGATATTAATAAATCTAAAGCCTCCGCTCTTCCAGGAGCCTGTCCTATTTTAGGAGTTACATTTATTCAACTAGCTATTACATATCTCTGAAAATTTCTAAGGAAATCTTCTGGATCTTTTCCAGGACGTCCATAAAATATTAGGAGTCTGTATCCTACTATTCCTATATGAGTCATAGACTAGAAAAATGCTCTCTGAAAATATTTTACTTTTTGAGAAAATTAGAACTTAAAATTTGATCAACATAAAATTATGTCATTGTTTACAATTTATTTTTAGAACAAAAATGTAATAAAAAATCAATGTAATACTAAATTTTAAAAAAGTTTTTTAATCTTATATAATCATGTCTAACTTTAATAACTTTGACAATAAAGAAAATAACTCAACCTTTTTTTTAGATAATATTGTTTTAGAAAAATATGAAAAGAATGAATTTATGCAAGCAATTATTAATGACTTAAAACAATTTTTTATTTTTGCTAACTGTACTTGCTGTAATAAAAAAGAAAAATGTTTTAAAGAAGTTGGGTTTGAAGCTTTTCTTAAAAGACATTTAGAATATCAAAATTTAGAAAAAAAACAACTGGAATTTGTTTTAATGAGTCAACTATTAGCTTTCCTTAATAATGACAAAAATAACCAAAAAAAATATTTTTTTAATTATCATTTTAATTTTAAAATTTCCTTATGTAAAAACACTTACTTTAAACTTGTTGGCATTAAAGATAAAACTTTAAGAGTCATTAAATATCATTTATTAACGGAAGGATTAGTAGAACGACAACATGGAAATATGAGAAATCTTTCTAAATTAACATCGCGTATTACTATTAATCAAGAATTAGCTACAATTGTTTGTAACTTTATTATCAATTATGCAAATATTTATGGACTTCCCTCACTAGGTTGTCATATGCAAACAGATTCTTTAGCAATTATTTTATTGCAAACTGAAAAAAATTATACTAGGGTTTATGAGGATTTTGTTACAACTAGTAGAGAATTAGATAGTAATATATCAGTAATATCATACAAAAGTTTCATTCAACTTTGGAAAAGTCTTACATCACATGTTAAATTTATGACATCTGCTACAGATTTATGTAATGTGTGTGAAATATTAAAAAAAATTCAATATGCAAAAAACCTTGATGAAAAGGGTAAAATAGGATTGGATTTAAAGAATCATAAAAATAAAGCAGAAAAGGAATGACAATATTATAATAATAATATTACAATTAGTAATATACATGAAGAATTGCTCATATTTGTTATGACTGGACGCAGAATGTTCCTATTCCTTTTTTATCACAACAAATTGGTCAAATTTATTTTAAAACTGCTTTTGCAGTACATATTTTTGGTATATGTAATACAAAACAACAACCTTTTGTGTAATAATTAAATTATATTATAGGTGAAGATGAATTTTTAAATGGAACTGCAGAAAAAAGTGCCAACACGACTATTAATCTTGTATTTAATGCATTAAGCAAATTTTACCAAGAAGAACAACATTTAAAAGTCACTTGTGATAATTGTACAGGTCAAAATAAGAACAATCTTTCTTTATTTTTTTGGTTTTGGTTAACAATGGTGAGAACATATGATACTATTAAAGTTAATTTTATAGTGTCGAAACATACAAAGTTTTTACCAAATGGATATTTTGATAATATCAAAACTCTTTTTCGAAAAACAAGGATTAACACAGTAGATGACATTGAACAAGTAGTAAATAAATCTACTAAAAATAGTACCAATTGTGCTGTTCGTTATGATAGAGGAAATGGGTGGCTTTATTATGATTTTGAATTATTCTTAAAACCTAATTTTAAAGATTTACCTGGTATTCAAAAGTATCAGCATTTTTGGTTTAAAGAAGTGAATTAGAAAAAGTTTTTATTTAAAAGGAGGCAGTAGGAAAGTTTAGTACTTTTGATATTTTAAAAAATAAGAATTTTAATTCTATGATAACGATTACTGTATTACTATCCAAACCTTATCATTAACGCGTTAAGAATATTTATATAAAAATATTCAAAAGTTTGTTGATGATCCATTTCAGGATATTATATATCTTAAGCTATAAATAAAAATTAATATTTTTTTTATATTGAATTTTATTTGCTTAATTAAGAATGCATATTGTACTAATTTTAGATTGTCAATCTTTTTTTTGAAAAAGAAATTTTTGTGTAAATATTTCGATAATTTATTATACTTGTATGCTTAAAAAATTAGATTATTATATAGTTAAGCATATCGGGCTTATATTAAAACAAAAAAAATTTTTTTGACAAAGGGTCTCAGAGAAGCATTTTGCTAGTCTATAACCCATATATTATATATTTAGGTGGGTTATTCTGAAGCGTTAAAATTTGTCTCTGCAAATTTAAAATATTCTGGTCGTGAGCCTGAACTTGATTCTGTGAATTCCTATACTATTCCTTCCAATTTTGTGCCTGGCGAACACAACCTGTATGTCTTCTTCTCTAGCGTTTTGTATTATTATTATAATATACAGTTAATCTATATGCAGTTCTCCTATGCTCAGCAATTTGAGTATCCTTATGCTAAATTAATAGTCGGTAGACAAAATTTTCATGTAACAATTTGCCAATACGCTTTTGCCTATTTTAAACCAATTTGCTGATACTCTCTACGTGCTTCTATTTCATTATTTAAAGCATCTAAATGCATCTGTATAATTCTTTCAACCTGAACGTGAGATTCATCTAATAAACGTTGTAACCGTAAATTCTGATTTCTGCTATTATTTAACTAATTTCTAAGATCTTCTACCTGCCAAATTGAATCATTTAATAGGTTCTGATATTGATCCCTCTCAGTTGTGAAGTTTTGCAAAGTAATCCAAATAGTATTTAACAAGCCTCTGATCTCATCTATAATATTAGCGGGATTTTGCATAGGTGTACCAGTCCTCTTAATGTGATTTTCAATTCGATCTAACCCTCTATTAACATTTGCAATAAGATTAGTCATTATCATATCTAAAGCATTTATTAGAATTTTTTTATCTATGAGAATTAGAATTCTTGCTTTAAGATTTTCAACCTTATTTTTGAGCTGTATGATTTGACCATCTTGAATAGATCTAACCTCATCTTTGAATTTTTTATCTTGTTGTAAGTTTCTAAACTGTTTTCGCAAATCAGATATTTCTGATTTAAATTTCCCTATCACCTTCTCGTGGACTATGATAGTATTATCCTATAATGAAATAGTTCAATAACATTACTCAAGCTCCTTTACAAGGGATCGAATTTTTTTCTCATCTCTTATTAATAAAATCTCATTTCGAAACTCATTACGAAACTCCTGATTCATATCTAAAAGCTGTGAATATGCTGAATCAAATATGGTATTTTATCCTAATTTATAATACAATCATAATAATCCTACCTTGAGAATAAGTCAACCGCAAATTATAATAGATCCTGATGAGGCTCGGAGAATCGAAAAAAATATTATATTGCGTGATATATATTATCATCTAACTGGATATTATTCTAATCCTAAATCCTTGCTGAAAGCGCTTAAGGTAAGTGATGCATGTAAAAAAGAAGGGCATCATTTCTGCCTAAAAGAATACCATGATTTTTTAGAATGGTAATATATATACCAAATATATAAAACTCCTCTGAAGAATATTCCTAGATGTAGCTATAGCTGAATAACCCACTCAAATTGCGTATACCAATGTGATTTGTTATTTCTTATACATGATCATTATAAGTGTAAAAAATATATAGCAGTACTTAATATAATAGACTGCATTTCTCAATATAAGACTTTTGTTCCACTCACATCAAAGAAGAGTTCAGAAGTTGCTAGAACATTCAAAAAAAAATATGATGATTCCAATAATCCTCTTGTATGGCCAGAGCTTCTACAATATGATAAGAGTCATAAATTTATGGGAAAGACTTCTCGATTGATAAAGAAGTATAATATTACTATTCAAGTGATTAGTGCATATTCTCATCAAGGAATTGCTTTTGCAAAACGTTTTAATAAGATACTCACAAAAATATTTTATAAAATCCAAGATGCTGTTAAATCTATATATTCTAATTCAAAATTGATAAAAGTATGGATTAGGTATTTGCCTATGGTTATTGATTATCTAAATAATTATCTCACGTATCTTATTCGAGAACTAGGATCAGAAAAGTGGGAACTTGAACTAGTGAAAGCCATTGTATTAGAACAAGTAAAATCTAGACCATCTACAAAATATAAGCATCTGGTTGGAAAAGATGAAATAAGATTAAAAAAAGGAGATACTGTCTGCTATCTTCTTGCCAATGCAGAATGGAAGGATAGAATAGTGAATCAGAAGCATGCAACTGACCCTATATTTAGTCCAAGTCTTCATAAAATCTGAAAAGTGGTTGTTATAAAAAATGAACCAGCTTTATATTATCTCGAAGGTAATGAATTTACACTAAAGCAGAAATTTGTTAGAGAAGAACTCATGTTAATAGCCGACCTAGAAAAAGTTGGGTATCCACTTCAAAGCATATTATCTGTGCATATTATCTATAGTTCTCAAAGGGAACTAGAGGGTCTGACGAAGGACTGGGATCAAGCTATTGATTATGTCAGAAGACGTGATGGTTAATGCCTAGGAAGAACTGGTTAAATAAATAGACATGATGTCTATCTCTGGTCTTATGAAAATGGTACATACCAGTGAGAGTATCCACTAAAATATATCATGAAAAAATTCGAATGGTGTTCTCTTTGCCACCACATTACTAGTGAACGCAAGTCTTAATATATTTTTGAAGATTTATTAGAAAAGAAATTCTTATCATGTAGGCCTAATTTTTTGGAAGAGATGCATCTTGATAGGTATAATGAGGAATTGCATCTTGTATTTGAATTTCAAGGATCTCAGCATTATCGACATAATAGCTTATACTATCAGAAGAGTGAAAGTTAGAAACTCAGAGAATACGTGATTAGAAGAAGCAGAATATATGCAAGAAGCAAAGTATATGCCTTATCGAAGTATCTTATAGTGCAAACTTATATCCATTCATTAGATATACATTAATCGAGAAAGGGTTTTTAGATGAAGTGAAGCCTATCCTTGAAAGTTCACATGATTTTGGGCAAATAAGTTCACTAAAATTTCTCATTTTGATGTACTTTGTATATTGTATTACAGAGGGTGATCACGGGTTTCCGAACGATTTAAAAAATCGTTTACATTTATTTATTTATGTTAATAATTTTTTTA
>CAJVPQ010001041.1:0-20880 GCA_910591825.1 Funneliformis caledonium
TAGTTATATTATATATAATCAATATTTGATAAATTATATTGATGAATATGGGAAGGTATAAAATGTATAATTATACTGTTAATTAAATCCTATCATTAAATGTATTCTTAGAAATATATCACACAGTAAAAATCTTATGCATTAATAATAAATATAATGTATTGTAAAAACCTAATAGTTTATTAATTCAAGATCAAATTGTTATATATTTTAAAATATATTTAAAAGTTGTTAATTAACTAGGATTTATTTTTTACTATCAGTGATTTTATCACCTACCTGTTTTTTTGTATTTTAATAAAATAATTTTATAGGTAATTTAATTTATGATACTTTTTTAGTCTAATGTATTTTTTAATTCTTTTATCAAATATATCATTCTAAAGAAAAAAATCACCTATAGAAAAGAAAAAAAAAAAATAAAAAGTAATAAAAATAACAAAAAAAAGGAATTAATTATTAGTAATCCTAAACAATACAAATAAACTATTAATCACAGCTGTGATAGACTGATTAATCCATTATGGTAAAGATGAGTTTATTAGTTTTCTTTCTTTTTTTTTTCTTTTTATTTGTATTCAGATTACTAACCTTTATTATTTTTTTTATATCTCATATTTTCTTATTTTACTAGGACAAATGGTTAGTCTAATCTGAATCTCAATCAGTTCAATCAGTTCAATGTGCAAAGGTAAGCAGTTATTTTTTTATCTTTCTTTCTTTGCATTGTATTAGATTACTAACCCTTTATTTTTTTGATTTATTTAGGATGAATTGTTAGTCTAATATGAATAATTTCATTTAGTTCGATCAGTTTATAATGGTAAAGATGAGTTTATTTTCTTTTTATTTTTTCAGTTTCTTTTTTTTGCATTACTAATTACTAATCTTTATTTATTTTCTTTTTTCTTTTTTCTTATTCATTTTTATCTAAGATATTTTTTAGTCTAATCTGGATGATTTTGTTTAGTTTGATCAATCTGTTACGGTAATAGTAGGTGATTTTTTCTTTTTTTTTTGCATTATTTTTGCATTACTAATTCTTTCTTTTTTTATTTTCATTTTTCTCTAGATAATTTTAGCTTTAATTTAGATTTTGATCAGTTCAATACAATCAGTCTATCGTAATGTGAAGGTGAGTGATATGCCTTTTTTATTTTTTTGTGTTTTTGCATAGTCTTAGATTACTAATTATTTTTTTTATTTTTATTTTTTTATCTCTACATTGTTTTGGATTACTAATTGTTTTGTCTTTTTAATTTAATCAATTAAATTAATCATTAATCACGCCTTATCTACTCTTAAAAAGTTAAGCTTAAATTTATTTATATATATTTTTGATTTAGTAAAAAAGGTATTGATCAGCTATGCCTTATAGATCCTTTTTTTTTTACAATATCTAATAATTTATATTATACAAAACCTGATTTTAATTTTTTAAGGCTAGACTTGAAACATAAAATTTTGTAAAAAAATACGGATATTTTTTTTTTGGTTTTTGATATATAAAGAACCTCTGTTCTTTTAAAACATTTACAGTAAAACAATATACAGAAACAGTATAACGAAATACTGAAATAGTATAACAAATACAGTAATAGTAAACAATAATAAAGTTTTCTTAAAAATGGTATCAAGATTGTTTTGAAAATCTTTACTTTTTTATATATTACAAGGCAATAATCAGCGGCAATATGAACACAATTTTCCTTTTAAGTCAATTCATTTACCTTTTTTATATTGGTCAATATTATTTTTTATCAACCAAAATGTATATTTAGTTAATAAAGCTAAATAAATAAGGCTAAATAATTTTAAGCTTTATTCTAATTGCATAGAAAATTTTAATGCCTAAGGAAACTAATTCATAGTTATAGAAACGTTTTGCTAATCTCGAATGGTTATAAAGTTATGGATGGTTATCTTTAATTTTCTATTTTCAGGGTGTAATTTCAACGAAGATTTATTTCATGAATCTTACTTAAATGGTTGTAGAATTATGGATTTATTTTTTGTAATAGCGTTTTATTTTTAGTAAAATTTTTATTTATCAATGTTTTAAGAAGCGTAGTATTTGTGACCATTTTTGTTCTCTAATCAATAAAAAATTCTTTAGGAATTTCTATTTATCGAGTAATAAATAAAAATCAAAAAAAAGATTGATATAGATTTTGCGACCAATGGAATTTAAATTTTTAGAGCATAAATAAATGGTTTGAGTTTTTACTTTTTGCAATATATTTTTTATAAAATATACTTTATTTCTTTTTAATAAAAATGTAAATCGAATAACTGGACTATTAAAACTAAAATTATCAAAATTATATAAATTACTTATATGGAATTAAAATATTATTTCTTATATTAGAACAAAAGGATAATATTTTCAGAAAGTGTTGGAATTTGTAGTATTAAGGGCAATTCTATAAATTTAGTTAAAATAAAACGGCTAAATTGCTGTATCAAGGCGTTAAGGGGTTGGTTGTTTGATTTAAATATTTAGGGTTGATCTGCGTTAAGTAATCGGGTAAATTTGGTAAGCTATTTATTTTAGTCCTATGACACTCGAGTAACGTTAAGGATTTGGGTAAAGTTGGTAGGATAGTTATTTTAGTAACAGAACAAAAAAGTTTCGTTAAGGAGTTGGGTAGGATATTTATTGGAGAATTAGAACAATTAAGTTCCGTTAAGGAGTTGGGTAATGTTGGTAGAACAATTATTTGACTATAAGAACAATCGAGATCCGTTAAGGAGTTGGGTAATTTTGGTAAGCTCGTTATTTGAGAATTTCTACAATCCAATTTTGTCAATTTTCGATATCTTTGCAATCTGCCTAAGGTATCCTTAGTATCTGTAATAGTCAAACAAGTATCATTGTAAATTATTAATTCAAGATTTCCGATTCTCTTTTCTAATTCATTAATAATTTCTTGCTTTTCTTTGGATTCTTCTTCTCGTTCTCTAATCCTTTCTTCTAAATTATTAAAAATTTCTTGCTTTGCTTTGGTTGCTTCTTTACCCTTTTCTTCCAAATAATTCATAATTTCTTGCTTGTATTTGGTTTCTTCTTCTCGTTCTCTAACCTTTTCTTCTAAATATTTGAATTGAAAACGTAACTTTTCGTTACTTTGCTCCAACTCCTTAATTTTCGTTTCCAAGTCTTTTAAGGATTTTTCCAAATTATTCTTTAAAACCATTTTTTATTGAATGTTTTTGTACGGATGATTAATTCAATGAGTTTTATTGCTTTTTCTTGCAACAATAGAAATTTCTCTTTTGCTCAGCCCTAGGTTCAACTGTAAATAATTCCCATAAATAATCTAGTCTGCTCGGGATTACTTAAAAAGGATCTAACCGTTCCTTGCCTAACCAAATAAATTAACTGCTTTCTGAAATTGGTTATTTAGAGAATAATCGAAAATTTAAATTGAGTTTAGCTTATTTTATGCCCCACCTTATGAAATTCGCAACGGAACTTACATTTTAATTGATGAAAATTCAACCTTACAATAATTCGACAAAATTTTCAAAAGAATGAAAATGATGAACTAATACAATGGAGGGAATTAATCATTTTATTCATTAAATAATTAATAATTAGGTTAAAATAATGATGTCGTGGAAGACGTCATAAAAAAAAAAAGATTGGATATAATTTCGGACGAGAGGCGTTGATTAGTAAATAAAATCTTTACAGATAAAATAAAAATTTAATAAGGTAAATAAACTGATTAAATAAATAAATTATTTCTTTGTGACATTTTCTTTATGAAAGTTCAATTTATATATCGTGTAAGAAATAGTAAGTAAGTACATTATATAGAATAATTTGATTAAGTATGTATAACGATAACAATTCAATTAATCCTTTCAAATTCTATCGTGTCTTGTATATAAGAAGTTTATTAACTGTTAACTACAGTGTCTTTTCTCAAGACATATTAACACAAAACCTTATAACTCTGACGACAACAAAGTCGAACTACAGAACTATTTATATTAAATTCTAATCTGACTTTACATTATAGATAAGGGATAATAAATATAAATCATATACGCCGTCGATATTGATACCGTCTAAAATAAAAAAATAATGAATAAAAAAAACCAGTTGACAAAATAATAATTATTAACTTGTTGGATGTGAAACTTAAGAAAGAAAAGGCGTAAATTCCAAAGAAAAAATCGACCCTTTATCATTTCTAAAAAATAGTTTTTATTTTTTTTTATTTTCGATTTAACAGATATTAGGAAAATATTTTCAGAACAAAATTACAAAAAATTTGTTTTTGTCATGTAAGCAAAAAAAGATATAAATTGATTCATTCATATAAAGTATAAAGCATGCATATATTTTAAAATTTTCTAAACCTCATTTAGCAACGGAACTAACAAAAATTGAATTTATAGAAAATAATAAATTGTACACTCCCATGGAAAATTTTACTAAGAATTTCTAATTTAAATCTCTACAATTTACATATTGGTTTACTCCCATAATTTTTTATTGAAAATTTATATAAATTGGGAAATCTAATTTAAACCATTTCTCCTGCAACAATTTGGCAAACAATTTACTTACGGATATGACATTCTGATTTATTCAATAGGATTGTAGACCCAAAATGTTGATCAATATTTATTCTGAAATCCAATAGCTTGATGAATTGAAACATTAGAAATACAACCCTCTTAAATAAGATAGCAAATTAATAGTCATTTGCATTTTATCTACTATGAACGCGAACTAGACAAATCCAAATTGAATAAAATATTCCCACTCTTAATAAAATATTCCCACTCTTACAACTAACTTATAAAGTTAGAACCAAACAGTTAGCATCATATTTTTCTTGCAACAACACCTTAAACTGATTAGTCATTCCAAATAAGAAAATCCGGCTCCTCGTTAATTTCTGTCTTTTTTAAATAGCCGAACAAGGTGATGTGTGTCCCTTCGGTAAGTTTAAATTGCGGCCTAGGACATAGTGATTGGTTTCACCTCACCAGTTTCTTTATAATATGTTATAACCATACTTTTTTAGAAACTTAGGTATTTATAATAGTAGGAACTGGCACCGATGATTCGAATATGTTATTCTACATAAGAAAAGAAAATAAAAAATAAAATGCACAATTATATTGTGCGATTAAAGAGGTTTCCGCGAGCGAAATAAATAGTTGCATCATGTTGTTTATGCTAATTTATAAAAAAATTTTATCAAAAAAATTAAAGGTAATGTTGACTCACTCTATTATGGAGAAGGCACAGTAATTTCGTAGTTAATCATTTTTTCAACGAATAGCGTCACGTGTTGGAAACAACCGGTGAAATTTCATATTTAAAATTTTCAACTTTCTTCTAGTAACGCAAATATTTTTAAAGAAAGCAACTTTATAAATTTCGAAAATTTTATTAATTGGAAATAATATTATTTTATTATAATTTAATAATGTTAAATTTTTAGTCAAGGTACTTTTTCTAAAAATGATATTGCAAATAAAATTTTAATTCTTTCAAGACCAAAGTTCTTTGAAAAATTTATGGAACTAATAATTATTAAAAGAAGTCTCAACAGCGGCGAGTTAAGCCGCCGTCATTGGAAATACAACATTAAGAGCAACAATTCACGACGTCTTCAAAAGTTAATTTACATGGCGAATTGTTAGGCTTACATACAGTTTTGGTGACAATGGATGTGGTGGTGAAGTAGTGGTCGTGGTACTCGCCCTTTCGTTCGTTGTTACGGTTTGAGCATTGGGACATATTAAGAAAACGGTTGGAGTACAATGAACGACCCTTTTGCACATTATGTTTCGTTTGCATTTGTTATATTGATTTTTGCACTTGTTGTCTTGTCGATATTTGCTCATTTTGCATTTAAAGTATTTATTATCGCACTTTTTCTCATATTTTTGCTTGATATTGCCATGCTTTTGATGAGAATATTGTTTAACTTTATCAGTAACGCAGATGACGGTTTTATCATCATAATCCTTTTATTAATTGGGTCGGACGAGTAACGGTGGTTGTAGTGGTTGTGGTGGTGGCGGTGGTGGCGGTGGTGGAAGTGGAAGTAGTAGTGGTTAACGTGATAGTATCTGTTTCTGTGGTGGTGGTGGTAGTGGTGGTGGTGGTGGTGGAAACTTGGGCAATTCGAGGGATAACTGACCGCGTGTCTTGGTGATGGGTTTTGCATCGTGTGGCTGATACCAAATTATGAGAAAAAAAGAAACAAGACGATTAAATTGGTAGTAGAGAAAAGAAAGTTTCTATTTAACCACATTTTGGAGGAATTCTTCTTTAGAAAGGAGAGGTAATTTGAATTGCTTTATGAAAAGACGGTTTTTTTTCGAAAATTTATAGACACTCAATATGGCAGTCATTAAATAGCCGAATAATTTGATAACTCTCCACATATTTATTATAAAGGGTGTAATAGGAAGTTTTCAATTTTGTTATGAATAATGTTAAAATTAAAATATATTATTTGTTTAAGTTTCGTAAGCTAATTCTGTTAAGATTTAAACAGAACGTTAGATTGAAGACTTCGTATAATTATATCTTTTCAATAAATATTATTTACTGTATATTCCAGATACAGTAGTTTTTTTTTTTTTTTTTTTGTAATCACAGAAATCTAATTAAACATTGACGCGATACTTTCAAAATAATTATTAAAATATTTATTAATTAATGTTTTTCATTCTTTTTTTATGCACCATAACCTTATTATTCTATCGTTACAACTAGCTTTCTGAGTATTCAAATAATATTTAATTGTTGGTTTCTTTTTATTTGCATGTTTTATCGAAACAGCAAAACGGAAACGTCAGTTCACATGCACTTATTATAAATCCGTCAATCCTATTTTTGTCAAACAAACAAATTTACAGGCGCAATTTAATAATTAATATATATATATATATATATTTTTGAAATTGTTGCAGGGAAGACAGTTTACGAAGATAGTACAATAAAATGAATGAATTATCGCTATAGTCGTCAAATGCAGTAGTTCATAATATACTCCGTTAGATATAAAATTTATTTTTAAAATGGATGGGAATAATTTAATTAAATCCTGACAATTATAAGACCGACACCCGACACTACACACACCACAAAAACCCGATGGGTATAAATCTAGACGAACACAAAGTTTCGTCATTCTACAGAGGATAGCTTAGAATTAAAATTAGTGTTTCGAGGTTTAGTTAAAATCTACAAAATTTTGATATAACGATAATGTCACCTTTGGATTTTGTGTGTCGGTATTATGAAGGACTGTCGGGTTTATGATGCCTTGATTCAAAATTTGTGGATTATCGTTGTCGTGATTTCATTGAAAAACCCATTATTATACACTATGGCAAATAAACATTTTAAACAATTGAAGTCAACTTTGTGTTTGATTAGCAAAAGCAAAGTACTCTAATTAATGGTCTATTCGCCCTTGATTATGTTAATTTATTACGTACTGGATTATGCTGATTACGGTGGCCTATCAATCATTCAACTTAAATCCCGTCAAATAAAGTTCACTTTTAATCATGGAGACGCGAGTTTATTAAAATAAAAAATTTTAAATCAAGAAAATATTCATTTTTTTTATAACGAACATCGGTATATCGAGAAAAAAATCGTTATCGGTTTATCGAGAATAAATAATTATTGCTGGTTTACAACCAGAGTTTGGAATATGCAAAATCGTTAAATAGTGATAAATTTTATTATAAGTGGTTTTGATTTAAGAAAAAGTTCGTTATGGGCCAAAATCGGTTTATCGCGGATCGTTATATCGAGTTCTGACTGTATGGCTTAAACCTGACCCGACCCTTACAGAGCACTAAACTTTTTCAAATTTTACTATGTATATTTTGATTTGTGAGTTAATGTTTGCATTTTTATATTTAAAGGATTATTCAAATAAATCGATAAGTTTTTGCTATTATATGGGAGGTTTGCTATTAAAATATCGACATTAATATTAGAGTTAGGGTTTGGATTAGGATTAGGATTAGGTTAGAATTAGGATTAGTTAAGGGTATTAGCATATTTGTCACCTCGCGTCACATCCCAGCCGTTCTTTAATTTACCAAGTATTCTGGTGACTTGGAAATTCTTTTGTGAGAAAAATGCTAATTGTCATTATTACATGTCACCCTAATAAGTATAAGTGACCCAGCAAATAAAATCGAGCTACCATTTTTTACGGCCGACACTGGGACGGTTGTAACGAACGTAGTAAATCATATGATCTGTAGCGTAATTTTAATAGCAAACCTCCCATATACATAAATAAATTTGCTACACCACCCGTAGATAAAAACGAGAATAATTTGTCAACAAGGTAAATGGACGTGCAAATAGGTGTACTCTATAGTTGCAGTTTCGATTTTTGACTTTTAACGATTTTGTGATTGCAATTTTGGTTATCATAATATTAAAAAGCATTATTTAGTTATTTTGTTATTTTTTTGAATAGATATGAGTATATTAGTATAATACTTTTATTTGTATTAAAAATTTTTGCATGATAGATAATTAATTTTATTAAAATTTTGGCAATGTGAACTTTCTAATATATTATGTAACTATTCCAATTACTCATCTGTTTCTTTAAGTCTTTCTACGAAATCTGAATTAATATGTTGATTCTTCTTAAAGGTCTTTATGTTGTTATTTAAGTCTTTTATTTCTTCTAACAAATTTATCAATTTATTGTTTAATTTCTCCAAACTTATTCCAATTCTTTCAACTATAATGTTATTTTTCATTGATCCTTTAATTATGAACTGATTTATACTTTAGTTTTATAAAATATAATTACGTAACTAAGTTACCGATCACTGAAATTCTTGTAACACAATTTATCCGCTAAGAATGATCCAAAAATATATTCACAATATGGACCTACTAAACATAGACAATACTCTTCTTAGCCTAACAGCTAATGTAAAATAAAAATATTAGTTTGCCAGTATCATGCTTGTTTTTTTTTATCTCGTGTATACATTAGAATAGTAATAAATAAATGTGTGTAACAATAAAATGTGAACCGAGATTTTTCCGGGATGGATACAGCAACATTGCTGTGGCCGTCTTCTCGCAGATACTTGAAGACAGAAAAATTTCTCTCTTGATCATCATTCCTCAATCAGAGATTTTAGGTATCAGATAAATTAGCTTCTGGCCAGAGATAAAGTTAATTTATTCTGCTTTGGAATGAAATGAAAAGTGGGCCTATTTTTGCGTGCAAAAGTGATCGGGGTGATATTTTTGTCACACTAAATACTTATTTTATGTGCATAAAATAAAATTATTATCGAATGGAGATGAATTCATAAAGAGGAAAAGTCCGGACTTCTACCATGATCAGCACGCTTTTTACCGAAAATGCCGAGATTCCTGAACTTGGAAAAAAGTTTGTTGAGCTTAAAGATGAGAAAATTGAGTTTGAGGTTATGTATTTCGATCTTTTAAATTTATTTATTAATATTTATTTTTAAATTTTAGAAATGAATTTTAATATTAAAAAAAGTAATTCAAATTAGAGATAAATAGCTTGAATTGACGATCACCGAGCATATTAACGTTCCATGGAATGACACAAGTCGACTTTATAATACGGACATGAAAAGGGTAACATACAGTATAGTGACCCATAAAGAAATGCAACACCTAGTTTTTTAACTACTAAATTTCAATTTTGTTGTTTGTGTTTATAGGTTTTCCGTCGATAATACCTAAAATTGGTAATTTTAATCGACCTAAATTATAAAACGATCACATGTTTAATAAGATGCAACAACTGTGTTACAATATATATATGTATATATAACTCTATAAATAAAAAAAAAAAAAATTTTTTCACCACACCACATAAACAAAGTAAAATCATGCTGCCGAAGAATATTTCGATAAATTTCATATTATTGCTTTTGATACAATTATTAATTGAAGTAAATTGCCAAAGGTTTAAGCCATCACGACGATTTCTTCATACTGCTACATTTATTGATAACAAGTTATACGTCTTGGGTGGTCGAAATGATGATGGTGACGAACTCGTTGGAAAACAATTCTTTTATCTTGATGTAACTTCTTCGTTTAATGCAAAAGAATTATTATGGATTGACATGACTGGTAATAATATCATTCCATCTCATGATAGTGCCACATCTGTTAAAGGCGGTATAAACAATAATACTTTGATTTTATTTGGAGGAATTCCTTACAATAATAAACAATCAATGGATTTGGTTTATAGATATGATACACAAATTAACTTATGGCTCTCTCCAAATATTACTGAAAAAGTTATAATCGGCACAAATGGATTAACAGGCATTTTCAATAATGGACAGATATATTTATTCGGTGGAAAGGCAAGTGATGAAGTTGTTAATCATATGCCTATTTTTGATACAATAAATTTGAAATGGAGAAAAGCAAGTTTAATTAATGCACCGACTTCAAGATTTGTTTATGGTGCAACTCTTTTACCGGATCAACGCATTATTTATTTAGGTGGATATAATAACGGCCCTTTACCGTTAAATGAGGTGAATTATTTATAAAAATTTATAAAACGTATGAACTATATATAAACGATTATTCTTATACCTACTTAATAATTCTAGGTTTATTTATATGATACAATTAATAATGCTTGGGCTACAATGGTAAGATATAATAATTACATCTTTAATAGTAAAAATAATCTCAAACAATATTTTTAATCAAACTAGACAACTTCTGGAGCAATTCCTTCTGATAGATATGGCTTTTCTGTCGTACTTGGTAAATAATTAGTTAGAATATTTTTTTTTTTTTTTTTGAATTTCAGTTAATAAAGTATTATTATATTTTAAAAGGATTGGATGGACGTAGAATAATAATTTATGGAGGATATCGACTTGGGCCACTTGATCTACAAGATTCCCTTTATGTATTAGATTTAACAAATTTTAAATGGTACTGTACAGTACATTCCAAAAATTTCCGGAAGGGTTCCAATTTACAGAGTTTTCCATCAAGCAAATTTGATAGGAAATTATATAGCTATATCATTTGGTAAATATAAAATTTTTTTTTTATCGAAATTATTCCATTTGAAATTTTAGTACATATACGAATTTATATATTGTATTTAATAGGAAGGGGTTACTATGATGACAATGATCTTTTATTACTTGATATTAGTAACAATGATGATTATAAATGGATTGACATATCTCCATCATCATCAAAGGCACAACAGTTTAAGATACCAATTATAATTGGTGCAGTTGTAGGTGGGTTGGTGTTTTCATTATTGGGAGGAATTTTTGTATATAAATGGAATAAAAAGAAAAATGAAAAAGTGATACCAACTCCTGGAGATGAAGAAAGTAATATTAAAGATCAAGGCCATGAAATAGTCTCAACAACTCAAAAAATGCATAATCATGGACAAGAAAAAATTTCGCAAATACCTGAAAATAAAAATGAGAATTTAACAAATAGAAAGACTTATAATCATGGAAGAGAAGCGATTTCAAGTACTGATAATCAACAGAATATTGATTTGGAGAATTTTAAAAACGAAATGCTTCAAGTGGTTAGACAAGAAATCTTGCAAAATTTGAAACAAGATGTAAAAGAAAAAAGTGAACAAGTTTCTAATCAAAATGTCCTGGAAAATTTTAAGTCGGAAATGCTTCAAGCGGTTAAAGAAGAGATACAAACTTTAAGGCAGGAAACGGCTCATAATAGAGAACAAAATTCTAACACAAACTTTAAGAGTTAAAAAAGTTTTAATAATAAATTTTTTATGTAATATTTAATCAACTATGTAATTAGTTAATGGGTTATAGTTAATTCTTTTGGTTTTCTTAAAGCTTGAAATTTTTTTAAATTTTTTTCTATTGTAATTTTTTATAAAGTTTTCTTTAATTTATTATATAGTTTGATGACGTTTTCATTTTTTTTTATCTGATGAGAGAGTATTTGTTGCGTGAAATATGGAAATAAGAAATCTGTATTACTTAAATTGCCATTCAATCATAGCGTTTTAATTATTACATCGTTTTTTCATATTTTTTTTTTTTGTTTTTTCTTTTTTTTTGTTTTTGAATGTTATGGGTAATTAGAATATTATTAAATACAAATATCAATATTTTTTTTTGGTAACAACAACTTTATACAATTAACCGTTGTAAGTACTTTACATCACGTGAATTACAATATTTTTCAAAAAAATAATTTCTTTACCTTGCCTTCTTTCTGATAGTTTGAACTTTTATGTGATCTAAAAAAAAAACAAGACGTATTCTTTTAAATAGAATGCTAAACTAATCTTCCCGAGGTTTTGAACTTACTGGTAAAACTAGTTATAGTCGAACAAAATTTTTATTAAAAAATATATGAGGATTAAAATGAATGTTTCTGGCATCTGAAGTTAAAGTGTTATAAGCTTTTAAATTTAATGTACATTATTGTTTGGTGCCAATTATTATTAGATTCAGAAAGGGGTGGGTAAATATACGCACGAATATTTTGGATTCTCGTCAAAATTAGAATTTCTCTCTTCATTAATTACAAAAGCCACTCCGAAATTTCTATTTTCATTAAAAATTTCTTGAAATGTTCCCCCAAAAACAAAAAACAAAATTACTTGTGAAACACAAGCATTTCGCTTTTATGTCTAGATAAAAAGTATTCTCTTCTCTTAAACCTATTACAGAGAGCCGGCTGAGGGCAATAATATTTGAATTCTTTGTATAAAACCGTGTCTTTTTTCTATCTTTTTTTTTATCCTCAATATAGCCAGATTAATATTTTTAAAACAAAATTTCGGAAATGTTTTTTTTTATGCATTATATAAATTGACCTCATTCGTATAAGCATAAATCATGAAGCATACATGCATGTTAACTTTTTTTTCATTTATTGTGAGAAAATTTCGATATTAAATTTTATTACAAAATGTTGAAATTTTAATTTTTATTGCATCAATTTGTATACTTTTTGTCTCAAATTTTTAAAATTTTTTTTTCTTTTAAAAAAAAGCTATAATAATAAAATTCTTTTACATTCTGCTGTTTCGGAGTAGAAATTTTATCTAAATATTTACTCGCGGACCGATATATTCCGAAACTTATATCGTTATCGCCTCCGAGAGTTAATCTCATCACATGCGTCTTGGAGTTTATTTGTCGTCTCCAAAGGATTGAATTAAATTGAATTTGAATTTTTGTAATCCTTTTGAATAAAGGAAATTCATGAAGTGTATAATTAAATGACGGGATTGTTCAGCGCATGTCACTGTAATGTGATAACTTATTATACTAGCTTGAACAGGTGATTAAATTTTTCAAAGATCAAACAACGTTAGAGATATCGTATTATATTTTATTAATGAGGCGGGTAACATTTATCCTTTTATAAGTAAAAAATGTTAACGGTAACGGTCTGTAAACTTTTATTTAAGTACTGCTAACTGGGTTAGAATATTTTTTCTATTTCAGTAACTTCTAAAATGAAACATTACCTGAATTCAAAATTAATTAGTTATTTACTTTGGTATAAAAAATTGATTTAATGAAATGCTCATTTTATCATGTTAGATAACTCTGAATGAAAGAGTATAATTTGAGGTGTGAGCATGTGATATTCATGTTTCGCTTAGCCAACTATTTTAAAATTAGTTGTAAAAATGGATTAAATTCTAGACTCTATATAAATAAAATTTAAACCCTATGAAAATTTCATGATTTTTTTGAAATATCTCTAAATTGTATCGATCAAACATATATATCCGTAGTAGTAACTAAGGTTGTTTAGCAAAACCCTAAGGATTCGACAGATGTCAAATCGAAACTAAGTTTTAACGTTTTGCCAAATCATTGTTCTTAAAGGCAAATCGACGGGTTGACGGTGGCGATGCGTGGTTAAACATAAAAACTTTCTTCCTAATTTATTTATATCAGGTATATAATTTGAAAAATTTTCATTTATTATCATTAGAATTATGTTCGAATCTCTGTCTAGTTCAACTTGTTAAAAACCGTTAAATTTTCGTGAATCACAAAATGGGATTAGGTTTTCCGTAACCTTGCTTATAACTACATATAAAAAATTTTTTAATTAAAGCAGAAAGAATTGTGTAACCGTCAATTAGTAGAAAAAATAATTGTGCACATAATTTTATTTTCAATACACACTGTCGCCTCACATCTCATATAAGAATACACAATTATTAAGAAATAATAGCAATAATATTTTTCTAATCTAATTATTAAAAATGGGATAAGAAATCTTTATTAAGAAAAATCTGAAAGTTCAATCAGAAGAACATATTGAGTCACTTTTTTCTGAATCCATTCCGTTTCTTTATTCCATCCTATATATACAGTATCTTTTGTTGTGTGATATTCTTGCTTACAATAATTATCATATATTTCATCTATGTCTGGAACAACGAAATAAAGATGGATCGGTAAACATTATCCAATAAGACTTCTCATTTCTTGAAGGCCGCTTACCTATATAATATAAATTCAAGTATAAGTTTAATAGTAATTAATACAAAGCTAATAAAAACCAATATTACCTTAATATTATTTGTTTTTGCGATTGTCATTTGATATAAATAATGAATACACCCATTATAATTAGGCGTAAGAGCATCAAAAGCTTTAAGGTTGCATTGTCGGGTAAATTAATATTCCATCGAAACTATTTCATCAATATTATGGAAAACATTTTGTTTCAGCTCTTGGAGTTGTAGTATTTCGCAGTTACCAGTGCTTAAGTTTCGCACTTTAAATGTTCCACCTTTTCGCAATAAGTCGTGAGCCATCATTTCGAATAATTTTCCAGACAACGGAGCAGCAGCATCTCCTGCAAGGTTTTTGATTAAATTAATAATACAGTCTTTTGTAGTTTTTTTGTATTTTTCATACAAAGCCTTAGATACAATTTCTGAAGCAGGAATAAACTCCTTATCTTTAAATTTTGGTTTGGGCGAATGTGTATTGCTTTACCAGAATATTTATCACCTAAATCTTCCCCTTCATTATCAATGTAATCATGAACATTTCATTTAGCTATTATGTCACTAATCTTCGGTTCCTTATTGTAATCGCAGAAAATCCGTCGTGGTACACAACCCCACACATTAATCAATTCCTTAACTCGTTCTTCAGGTATATTATTGTGGTTCAACTTCCATACATCCAAGATTTCCTTTTCTACCCATAAAGATGAATAATATTTAAAAACACCACCTTTCTTCTCGAATTCATGCACTCGGTCATTTCTTGGCATTGTTAATAAAATTGTGAATTTGGTTTCAACATCAGTAGGTGCCATTGAATCTACAATGTAATAACTATTACTGGATCTTCGGAGATTAGGTCAGAAATGATCATTACGCTTTGGTTTGGTTTAATGCGAAGAATCAAACCTTCATTAGTGCCTTTGCATAATTGTTCAAATATGATATCTATTTCTTGGTACCGACGCATTATATAAAAAGCGAAATATAATGAGAAGTGTGTTTTACCAGTGCCCGGCGTTCCGATTATCACACACCCATTTGCGCTCTCATTCTCACGGTCTGTTTCAATCAATTCGATCATCTTTAGATATTATTCTTTGATGTATATACATTGCTCTGTTACTCCGCGAACTATTCCATATGGAAGTTTGCATAAACATAGAAATTTTGCACAATTATCCAACTTAATATGACTAGAAACTACAAACTTACATTCCTCTCCTTCGTTTAACCTAACTTCCACTGGTTTACCATCATTTAATATTAATACGTTTTCAGAGTATATCATTACGTTGTTCTTTAATACAATTTGATCCTCTTCAACATCCATGTAACACGAATACGGTTCAGAATTCAACACGTTTTTGTCAATATAACCCGGTGGCATTTTGCAAATAATTTGCGAATTATAAAGGTTTAACCAAATTCGCAATAACGAGGAGGATCAAGTTTTCGAATAGACTCTTGAAAATCACCTGAACGTTTCAATATGTAAGAAGAAGAATGTAATTTAGATACTCAAAGCTATCTAAAAGGTTATTCGATACGTTAGGTTGAACAATTATTACGACGCAAAGGCTTACCTTGTTGTTCATGATAAAGAACAAAAAAGGTTTAGTCGTAGCGTCACAAACAATAATAACGACAATATTTTATTTAACATACTAGGTATAGTATTAATAAAATCTTTTAAAAGACTTTGTTGATCTTCTTTTGTTTGATAGGAGCTTGTAAGGGCTGAAAACAATACTTCTTCCATTTCATGATTTTTGATTAAATAAATTTCTAGTTTGTTCGCTTCTGATTGTTCTATATCAAAGCTATCGATGATTTCGTAAACGTTAGACATATAGTTAAGATAAGGTTTGAAAGAAGTAAAATAATGAAAAACGATTTTCTGGACTTATTGACTATATATACTTCATTAATTATGTGAACACGTCAAGAATTGACACGTGACATGAAAATGCTTATATAAGATAATTTTGATTTGATGTATTGCGCCAGGCTTTGGCGTGTGACGAGTATCAGGTGTTCAATTCCACCGCGTTTATCATATGATTTTCTCGGCAAAGATCAAAATGCGATATGTAACAAGAAGAGTAATATGTCCACTTTATTCATTCGTGACCAGGAATATAGATAGCAAAATACTTTGACTAAGTGAACTGGCTACGAGAATAGATGGGATTTTAAATCGTTTAGCAGTTTGGATTGATGATGCAGATTAGTTTGGATGCTTATTTCGTTTGATTTTTTGTTTTATTTTCACAAGGCAGAGGTTCTCACCCTTTTAAGTTGATTTAAGAATCAAATTCGGAATATACCTTTGAAGAAATTACGTTAATATGATCGCATCATGAAAATCCGATCAACATGCATAATTACGGTGCTTTGTAAGGGATACCTATAAAACGCCAATCGGATTATCGCCGAAAGTAAAAAAAAATAAAAAATAAAAAATATATACACGATGTGAAATTAAAGAAAAAAAAAAAAAATAAAGATCGACCCGAATTTAAAAATCAAAAAAAAATTTATTAAAAATATAAAATCTTACATTTTTTCCGTTGCGATAGCGACCCGGCAGCTTTGGAAAGTCTATCGTGCAAATTGGAAAAGTTCAAAGAAAATATCTCGCATTAAAATCGTTTCATAACTTCAACAATACCACTGTTAAAAAACTTGTTCACGAGGTAATTACAAAATAAAAGATTGTATTTCGTTTTATTTCGGACTATTCAATATAAAATCTTTTGTATATCAAGATAAAATTTATACTTCTAATAAATTATCTTGAACTTTAACGGGAATTTGATTTTCATAATAATATCTTTCGCTATTTAGGAATTACATCAAACCCAATGGTATAAAGGTTTAAATAATGCGGATATGTATTGACCCTTGCATTATATTTTAATTCACTATATATTTTTAATAAAAAACTAATCAAAAATATTGGTTAGTAATGGAGAATGCTGATGGGTGTGCACTTGAAGTGTAATTTTGATAAGCTTGCTTTGGGAGATAAATACAACTTGGCATTACAGTTGGTTTGTGTTGTATTGTGTTTACATGAAGAAGGAATTTTGCATTACTTTTTTAAAAAACAAATAAAAAAAAGCTTCCTAAAAAAACTTTTGCTCAGACGATTTTCTTTAATCAATTAAGGAGACGGGACTTTTCAAAGATGAACATACTATAGAAGCTTTTTTTTTTATTTGAGATGCGTAGACATCTAAGTTTTTAAAAAATATATTTTTATCGCAATAAGAGATTCTCGCATCATACATGAGTTTCATCTTCTTTGCATTATAAAATTAAAAGTTATTAAATTTAAATATTTATTGTTGTACTTGCCTGATTATCGACACTTACCTACATAGAAAAATATGGGATGTAAATTACCAATTATTTTCTTTTAAAAACAATGTAAAAATTTAAAAAAAAATTTTATTTTAAAAAAAAAATTTCTTTATATACACGATGACTTTTTAGATAAGTGATACATACAGTTTTTTTCAAAGTTATGAAGATTACCGTAAGCATAGGATGTTACAATTTAGGTGCTACGGTATAAAATCAATGGTGAAGATTGGATTTGAATAACATAAATCTTTAATTATAAACTGAAACAAGTTTTATCTAATTGTGTAAAAACAACCATTTATTTTTGGATTTTTCAAATATTCTTAAAATTTTATTGTTACTTTTTTTTCGTAAATTCTTCCACCGATTACAGGAAAAAAAAAATAATTTTGCCGTGAAATACAAAAGAAATTTGAAATTATATTTTTTTCATAACATATAATAAATATATTATAAAATATATTATTATAAAAAATATTTATGTAATTATCACCATTTCTTTTCCTAAATTAATGAAACAGACTGATGTTTAAGTTGATGTATTTGTAAATTTTACCCGAATCTTTAGAACGATACCACAAATCTTCGCATCGTCTTGAAATTATTAGGTATAATAATTGATTTTTGAACGATAGCTTAAAGATGGTCTATTTAAGTTACATGAAAGTATTTTTTCCTTTCAATCATTTTTTTCAGCTTTTCAATCGTCAGATCCAAACCAATTTCCAAAAATTTGCAATGATCTCCATCTCAAGAATATTTCGTGAACACGTATTTCTGTTTTGTCATCGTTAATTCAACCATGTAGAAGCCTTTTAAAAGTGTAAAAAATAAAATAAGGACATAATTTTGCAACAAACTAATGATAAGCATCGGTTTACCATGTAGTATTCGTTGAAGAATTTGCGAAATAAACTGATCCAGTCGACCTGTTTCCAATTCTTCAGTGTCTCTGTAAATTCGATAACTTCTACCTCCGTCCTTAAAATATCCACATAAGACGGAGACTGTTTTTATGTTGTATCTTTTTAAAGCATAAAAAAAAATTGTAATAGCAATAAATTTTTACAACCTTATGGAATCTATTCTATCAAAATCGAATTAATCGAAAATAGAATAAAAACAATATCTTTTTAGTGGATAGTAAGGATAAATCTAGAATGGCCTGAGAAATAATTTAACAATCTACCACCATCGTTAACACTCGAAGCAAATGAACCCATAAAATAAATAAACATCGCCTTACCCAATTCTTTCAAACAGAAAGAAGAACAAAGACCAATCAAGCTAAAGGGTGGAAGGATAAAAATGTTCGATCGCGATTGAACCTGTAATATTTAATTAATCAAGCAACCAAAGGTCGAAAGAGGAGTAACCTAACAAGTAATAGCAAAAAAAAATCTAAAATGAAAAATTTAATTTATGTAATAAGAAAGGCTGTTTGACCAATGCAATATGAAGCGATCGACCTGAAAATCAAAAAAAAAAGTAATGTTTAATTAATTTTTTACCGAAATGATAGAACCCGAAAGAGTGAGGAACTTAAAAGCAAAAAAAAAAAAAACCATCCAAACATTAAATTAAAGCCTTAAAATATAGAAAATGTAATCATTGATCATCACAATTTGAAGCAAAAAGTATAAAAATAAAAAAATTTTGACAATAAAATTTTTCTTTGATAACAAATTTTTGGGATAACTGCGATCAAAAAAATCGGTGCGTCATTAATGAAATAGATTAATCGAAACTCGAGAAAAGATTATTCGCGATTAATCGATTCTAAAAATATATTCTACACTTTTGAATTGATTCAATCCCTATTTATGATAATTATTGATTTACTTGGTGGTTGCTTCTCGTCTACATGGTATCCGTGTCTTGGTCGAAACATCATGCTCAGATTTCTTCCAAAGCTGTTGTACTCCAGCAGCACATAGACAACGATTTTTAGTTTTATCGTTCGTCACGATTCGTTTAAGGCGATTGCGTTGAGGTATTGGAACCAAAGGCGGACGTCCAGAATGATGCATCGTCCTAAATCATGAGAATCTCTCGTAGCTAATTTCGTCCTCTGTCTTATAAGTTTTCATCTGTGGTTACCGTACAATCTTGTCTTTATATATTGATTTCTATATACACGAAATTAAAAAGATTATTCATTTGCTTTCACTAGTATATTGTCGAATAAGTAAAAGATGATTTTAGTTATTATTATTGAGCACTCCAGTAAGTAAGCATGACATAAATTCTTCAACCAAGTCTTCATATACAAAATAATCTATTAAAAAAATTTTTTGTTTGGGCGAATTTTGCTCCTAATTATGTCGAAATCCAGATGCTCTTACCTGAATTCTAACAAATGCTGTTATCTTCAAAAAACGTTCGTAAGCACACTAGTCGTATAACTAAGGAATTTCTTTCGATCCAATAACCATCAAACAGTCGTATAAAATCTATAGCGACACAAAATTTGACGATTTAAAACATTTTAAGGTTGACCCATCGAAACCCATCGAAATCGAAAGGTTTCGAATTGTCAAAATGGGATTTGGATATTGCCACGTAACTTTAGTTGGAACATATTTTTTTAAAAAAAAATATCATTTTCGACTTCCATACTTTTTGCTAAACGAAATGAACAAATAAAAAATGAAACTAATGAGAATAAGATTGTAAAATGTATTGTGACGCGATAAACTTTAAAAAATGATCGCGATAAATAAATCACGTGAACTTTGATTTATTGATAACTTACATAGCGTCGCCCGTAAAAAATGGTAGCCGGATTTTATTTGCCGGGTATTTATTATTAGGGTTCGTATTAGAGTTAGGGTTTGGATTAAATCCCAGCCGTTCTTCAATTTACTAAGTATTCTGGGGACTTAGAAATTATTTTGAGAGAAAAATGCTAATTGTCACAATTATATGTCACCCCTAATAAGTATATGTGACCCGGCAAATA
>CAJVPQ010001042.1:0-20848 GCA_910591825.1 Funneliformis caledonium
AATGATAAACCCGACTCGAGAAAAAATTCGAGTCGGGTCGAACAACCCGGGTCGACTCGACCGGCTCGGAGCACTAGATAAAACAATAGTAAATATTCGTTAGACCGTTTTAGGATTTATAGATATGTACATGTAGGTCTTCCGTTACATAAATATTTATGATACTAATACTTAACAATTCGAACACAACATCGTTTGTATTTTCGCGCTAGTTCAAAAAATGGAAAGTTATATGAATGCATGGAATTGTTGAAAGAAAACTTTGAAACTTAGAACATTCCAAATTCTTAATTGTTCTTCGATTAATAATATCACATTTTAAAACAGACTGTTGGTTATGATATTATACATTATAAGATCAAAGTATTTTTATTGAAACCTCCTGATTCCAAAGTTTTTTAAAAAAAGACAGGTAATAAAACAATTGATCTCCGAATATTCTAAAATTTAAGTCATGCATTTAAAAGAGGAAGTTTTAAAAAAAAGAAATTGTAGAAACGCTTTGAAAATCCTTATTTGAAAAGAAGGCTGAATTATTGATGTCTCCAATTAAGTAATTCTACAGACAACGGATAGGAGGAGTTCATGTGAAATGATACAAATACAAAAATGTATGTATCTTTTTACTATACCTTTTCCGTACAACAAAACATTCGCGCCATGTAAAAAGAGAAATATAAAATATTTTATACTCGATAGAGACGAAGCCGTCGCAATATGGTTTCATTTACATAAAAAACAAAGCGTCGAACTTCCTTTTTTTGATTGCTACTTTATTTCTAGTTTGCTTAACATACACATGCAAAAACTGCGTTTCATAATTTCTCCACCAAATTTAATAGATTTCAATCTGATCTTTACATAAATTTGCCTAAATTGGATCACATTTGTTCTATTTAGCGCTAAAAACCAATAAATCAATAAATTCAAAGACTTTAAAAAAAGGAATACATAATAAATGATTTTTTTGTTCGTTATTTTTTTTATAAACAGTAAATATTAAATTTAAAATTGTTTTATTTATTCTTGGGTATTATTATACGATAAAATGGATGTAGCTAAGAAAAATATTTGTACAAACAAGTAATAGAACCCGTTTTGTGAACTTTAATAAAAATTTATGATTACACAAACGGATCGCTAGGCTAGTAATAATTCTTTTAGTATAGATTGGCTCCTTGCTTATAGGTGATGGTAAATAAAATGCATAAGACGTAGTCGCCATTACGTTGTTATGCTACGCATAATGAATAGGAGGCCCTGTTGTTTAATTTACTACCCATTCCTAGCATTTATTTGTGTTACTTATTTATGACCGATAAATACGCGCCGTAAAATGTTTCCTTTCTCTTTTAGCACTCTTATTTTCGTTGAAAATGTTTAGTAGAAGAAGAAGACTGATTCAACAAAGAAGACGGCGCGCAAACAGAGCATATCGAAGACGTAATAGACTCTTTAGTAATAAAGACTTATTGGATCGAATTAAAAACCTTCCTTTACAAATTGTAGACGATCCTTCATTAGATCAATTTTATAATGGATTTTCTTTCTCTTAAATACGTTCTTCTCTGAAAAATACTTTGATAACAGGTGAAAAGTGAAAAAAAAAAATTTTTTTTTAGATATTAAAAAAAATAATTTTTAAAAATAATTTTTTCTCGGTTGATTCACAATTTATTACGTTATAGATCTCCTATATCCTATAGAAAAATGAAGTGACGTTACATTTAATAAATACAACATCTCCATTTTGCAAGGATTTGTGTTCTTCATTTTTTTTGTTATATTGAAAAAATTTTTTTCATTTTTTTTTTTTTTTTAATAATTCGTTACATAGATTATGATGAACACGATTTATTGTTTGTTAATAGAACATTTTGAAAATAATTATTATGTAATAATAATCTCGATGTATTCTTAATTATCAATTGAATACTTGGTTGATTATTAATTAATTCTATCCGACTCTCGGAAAGGGTTGTACCAGGGATGATGATTTTTTATGGTAATAAAAGATTAATTTTGTGCGATTTTGTGGCGCTATTTATATCATTTTGTGTGATATTGTGGTCTATTTATATGATGTTATGTGTTTTTACATACGATAGGAATTGAATCGATCGATTTAGAATCGATTTAAGAAACGATTTAATCGCGATTATCGTTTCTCAAGATTCGATTCTAAGATTCGATTTTTATATGCAAGTAAAATTTGTGGCGTAGTTAAATCTGTACTTATAAAAAAAAAAATTAAAAAAAAAAATCGGCTGTTATTAAAAAAATTAAAAAAACATGCGATTATAAAAATATAAGATAAAAAAAAACTTGTGAATATTAAAATTAAAAAAAAATTTAGAATTAAAAAAAGAATACATTCGAAAAAAATAATTAAAACATTTTAAAATTAAAACCCGCGATTAAAAAATTAAAAATTAATTAATAATAATATAATAATGTTAGAATTAGGATTAGAGTTAAAGATAGAGTCAATTATGTTTGTAAAATCACCAATGATGAGTTAGGGTAAGATTAGGATTAGGGTTAGAGATAGGGTTGGATTATTTATCAATAACTTGTTAAATTTTTTTTTGTTATATACATGCTAAAACTTTAAAAATTAATTTTTCAACAACTATTTCACGTCGCGATAGCGAAAAACCGCTAGTTTTCTTGAATAGTGAAAATCAATTATTTTAATAATACTAAACAATTTTATACAATTTTATGGTTTAACTTTATAATAATTAGTTTATTTAACTTTTACACACGAATCTTTTGTCACAAATTTCATTCTTTCATATAATTCGTAACTAAACATCTAATTCAACTTCCATTCTATATGTTTAGACCTTTTTAATAATTGTAATGCGTCATGTGCTGTGTCATTTTACGTCCAAAAATAGATTCGATTTTTATACGATTATCGATTTAAATCGATTTCGATTCGATTTTCGATTTATTAGAATTGTTACCATACGAATTATCGAACGAAAAAAAAAAAAAAAAAGAAACTAATTTTTTTGACACTGCGCTCAAGTATTAGAATTTTGCTTTCTTTTTTTCTTAAATTTTTAAATCTAATCTAAGAAAAAAAAATAACGTCCACATGTTTGAAAGAGATGACAAAATAATGATTCAAAATTATGTACAGAATTAGAAAATTTGCATAGCTCTGGAGTAATATCTAAACTATATTTTTTTTTTTTTTGGATATTATTGTTAAGTCGTTAAGTTATTACAAGAACTTTTTCCAAGATATAAAATCATTGAACTTAATAATAGCAATTGCCGATCTCATAATATAATAAAACCTTATTTCTAAACATATGGGGGTAATCATATGAAAAAATTTGCATAACTTTATTGTAACAAATATACTTCCAGAGTAAATGAACATCGCCACGTTTTCTGACATTTCAACACAATGGAGCGTAATTTATCACATATAAATTTAATCTTATCATAAATTAAAATTACCAGATTATCTTATCTTAAAAAAAAAAAATTGTTATAAGAAGAGAAATAAAATAATTCATACATTAGTGAAATCAGTAATTTTCTTTAAAAATAGATACAATTGTATTTACCTATATAAATCATCTTAATTAAATTAAAGTCACTAATGATTTTTCTGAATTAAGCGAGTTGCAAAATTTCTTGTAATCCTTTAGTCAAAATGATATTCCGTTGAAAAATTCATTTATCGACTGAACGTTTGTCCTCTGAATCGGAATGTTTGAAATTCTGTTCAAAGTATCTTGATTGTTGAATGGTGCATTATAAAAGTTTCTATGATTTACCACTCTATTTGTATTTTGTCTTCTATTATGCCGACATCTGTTTCTTAGAAATAACGATCTACCGTTGTTATTTATAGGAGCAAGAACATTAGATAGTCTATTATGGTTCGATCGCGTTTGCATTTTGTGTGTAAAAATATATATGAATTCCTTTATTTATAATTTATAATTTTTATTTTTATTTTTATTTTTTTTTTTTTGCATTTTTTATGAAAAATTTCGACGTATTTATACGAAAAATTAAAGAATTTACAACGAAACAAATTAATTTAGTTTTTTTTTTTTTTCGTAATAAATCGGAGTTAAACGGTATAAGTAAAAAAAAAATGAACACAAGATAAAAAGGAAGAATTTTATTAACCTACTATATTAAGATCTATTAAAAAGAAATTTACGTATTAAAAAAGTTTTAATTTTACGCGTGGAAAGCATTAAGAAATTCTAGTATTGCCTTGATTAATGTATGAGAAATTTATGAAATGATAATCACATGAAATTTTAATAATCCAGTTAAAACGTGCTAAAATGTCATCATTTGATTTAACAGATAAAATATCTGGACCAAAATTGCATTAACTAAATTAGACAAAAAATGAAAGGACGCAGTATGATTATGTAATGCATGTTTTCTAAAAGCTAAACTAAATAAAAAATAAACTATAATTAATAAATAAAAACATGTTTGAAACAAACAAATTTAAGGTCGCAAAAATCCCGCACAAAGAATGACATCTATTTTTTGTCTTTTTTTTTGATTTGTACTTGCCGATCTTTTTTTTTTTTTGATTTATTATAAAATTAATTTAATTAAATTGTTACATATAATAACTGATATAAACAAAATAACACTTCATTACATTACTCAATATCAAGCATATGATTGCGTGCGGACAGACGATGGAAGTTCCCTACGCTTAAATAATTAAATAAAACAAAAAGGCACGAGGTCATTTTAAGTATTGTTATTTATGATTAGGATTCAGTAGGATTCACAAGATACAATTCTATAATCAATTCAATATTTGAAATTTAAAGATGATCTTTTATGAAAAATAGCACGTCCGAAATGTGTGACAGGTTACGCCGATTATATTACTTAGAGTATGTGGCGCATTCTTTAAAAAAACACGTCCAAGTCAAATTTTATAGTCAAAACTCACTTTGTCGCTCTAACTTTCAGAGCTGGCAAAAATACACCTCCATACATAATTTTTAATGTCTAATAATAAGTTTGTTAGGCTTTAACTTTTAGAAAACTAATTTTTTCGAAAAAAATAATTATAGCGCATGTGCCGATCATTTGCCGATTATTTCCAAAAATGTATTTTAAACTATTTGGTAATATGGAAATACCATTTTTTTTTTTTAATACATCAAATTATTTCTTTAATATAATTTTTATTCTGTTATTTCTATAAGTTAATTCGGTAAAATAAATCTACATATCATGAATTAACAGTTTTTCTTAAAAAAATAATTGCATAAAGAGACAAATCTTTGATAAATAAGATAAACTTGATGATCGAATTTTATATCTTCAAAAACATCATTTCGTTGAAAAGTTCATTTATCAACTGATTATTTTCTGCTTTATCGAAAGAATTTTTGAAATTCTGTTCAAAGTATCTTGGTTGTTGATAGACGTGTGTCTATTGAATTGATGTACTCGATTTGCATTTGTTGTTTACTTTGCCAACTTTTGTTTCTTAAATATCTCGCTCTAGAACACGATTGCATTTTTGTTTTTTGTGTTTAAAATTATATATTCTTTATTTTTTTATCTTTTACTTTTTTTTTTAAAAAAAATTTTCTTCCAACTATTCATATCAAATGTTGCTTCAATAAGTGACAAAATTATTATGTACGATACAAAGGATTCTAAACGGTATTTTAGAAAAGAATATTAGTTTAACTTTATTTATAAACGAATTTTTAATTTGCTCTTCGAAAATTTCTAGAAGCAAAAAAATCAAGATTTGATTAACAATTGGGATTACAAATTAAAAATTCCTAGGATGATCATTTTTTTTTTTATAAAAAGAATGGATTTTGATTTTAGATTTTATTTTATAATACAAATGAGGATTACATTATTAATATTAAATCTGATTATATAGTCAGCTCTCGATATAAATTCCCGTGGAAAATTTCGAATTGTAGCTTATTCTAAGTTTGAAGGAAATTTTTGAATTTATCATGCCGCCTATGATCTTGGAATTTTTATAATTAACATAAGATATTATTGCATCGTAAATATTTAAAATTATAATGAAATTTTGTTCTGCACAACTCTTGGACGTGCAGCAACTGTACATTATAGTTTTTCATATTTTGTCCAAAAATATTTAAAGTCGATTATGATTTTTCTTCGAAAAATTCTATACCGAGTTTAAAATGTTCGTCCGTCCCGTGACTTTTGAAAAGAAGAGATATTTCGTTCCATTTTTTAATATAAATTCTCAAATTTCTCACCAATTAAAATGTTCAGTCGATATTTTTTAATTATTTTTTATCCATAATGAGAAGTTCTAAAGTTCCTACCTATTAAATCTACATGCACCCGAGGTATGTTCTCAAGATGATACTCGAGTCAGGTTAATTCAAATATATTCGACTTTTAGGGATTCTTTTTTTGATCATTAGTCCAAATATAAACCGTATTATCTGCTATACAATGCCGAAATTAAATAACAAATATCGGAATTAACATTTATTGTTAAAAATTTCACTGGTTACTAAATTACGAGTATGTACGTAAGATAGAGGTTAGAACCGGCCAAAAATTCTTTAACCGGTTAATAAACCGGTTAATTAATCGGTTAAAATTAACTTGGGCCACTATTATAAATTTGGCTGGAATTAGACTATTAATCTTAATTCTGGCCGGAAATTGAATTTCGGCCAATATATATGGTTTTGCAGATCCGTACATTTTGAAAGGTTTTATGAAATCATGTATGAAATTTTGGGATCCAATAATATTATGAATTAATATAAAACACCTTTCTTAATTACATACCGTAATTTTCCAAACACATTAGTTACGGACATTTTGTCCGGAATGTTAAAAGAAATGTTGTAAATTAATTTCTTATGATGCGAAAAATTAAATGACGATCTCAGTAGTAATGCAACGAAACGATCAGTCGAACCGGGTTTTTTGACCCGACTCGAATTTTTTCTCGAGTCGGGACTATGATTTTATGACACTAGTCCTAATTCAAAAAAGTCATCGGGTCGGGGTCATGTTTTTGCTTGACCCGGGTCGATCCCAGATGACCCGGATAGATCAGACGATCTGGTTTAAAACAATATCGATATAAATTGACGCGCCAGACTTTTTTTTTTTTTACTTTTACGCGACTTTAATTTGTAACAAATAAATAATAAGTAAGCCTATCGACGCTATCGATAGTACAACTTCTTCTAGATAACGAAAAGCATTGCGGGGTGAACAAATACAGGAAAAAAAATAAAATTATCGATTATTAAACGTTAACAAATACATTTTTTTTATAAAGCAACGAATGTTCCAGTAGAACGAGTTTTTTCTGGAGGAATCGATCTGATATCAACCAAAAGATTTGGTCTTAAAGCAAATACAATTCGCGCCTGTATGTGCTTGAAATCCTAGTGGAAAATGATGAAAAAAAAGAATTAGGATTAATGTACACAAAAACAAATAATAAATTTTTAAAAATAAAATAAACTTTATATGACACTTTTTATTTTCGGCATTAATATTACTCTTGAGAATTCGAGTCGCACCCGGGTTAAACATTGATCAAGTCGAGTCGAATTCGGGTTCTGTAATTATTAACGGGTTCGAGTTCGAGTATGCCTTAAACCCGACCCGACCCGACCCTTATGGAGCACTACTCAGTAGAGGCCTGTATTGAATAAATATATATTTTAATATATTTTAATTCAATTAATTATTTATTGATATTGGGAATTGTAAATTTTGTGATACATTTAAAAATAAAAAATAATATAATAATAATAAATTTACTTTGAACAATGCTTACGTTGTTACAATATCAATAATTAATACAACTTAAAGTTTTTTTTCCCAGCTTAAGATTTTCTAACTTAAATTTTTCAGTTTCCATCAGAGATTTACGATTTGCTTTTGTCCTTCAACTTAATGCATTTTATTTTCTTCAATTTCTAATTGCAAAATGATATGATTATTATTTTTTTTTTTTTGACTTTTGAAATATTTTACTAGTAGATGCTTTCCTCTTTTTTCTGAATCTTCTTGTTTGTATATATCATAGTTTAATGTACCTTTTAATATTAAATAATAAATAGATAATATTTATAATAGATAATTATTATAAATAAACTTCAATAAATGATTCTTTCTTACTGTTGCGGATACCTTAAATTAATAAAAAAGAATTTAGTTAAATAAAATTTTCAGTTATAGTTTATCTATTCGTGTCATGGCTATTTCTTTTCTTTTATTTTATTTTTATTTTTTTTCTGGCGTCCAAATTTATCATGAGTTTTAAAAAGCTTTTCTTCTAATCGTATACCCCTAAAAATTTCAAATTCTAGTAAAATGATTAGCACATAATATATGCAAAAGCTGTGATGATGTTTTAGAAAATATCTTCATACAAATTGATCGTATAGTAAACAAGTATGATATGATGACCGATATATGTATGTATGGTGACAAATGTATGGTGCATGTTTAATAATGTATGGTATACGGTATTTTATTCATACTTACATACATCATTTATATATAACAATACGGTGTTTGATAAACATACATGTATAGGAAAAACCGTTAAATCTACCATACATTTGTCATCATACATACATATATATACAAGAAATGTTGGACAAATTAAATCCCGTTATGGTCATTCAGCTGTATTAGGTATAACTTGTTATCATTTATTGTTTGTCCATTATGTTGATTTTCATAATTTAATTTTTTTTACACGTGACTTAAACAGGGGTTAGGGTCAGGATTAGATTGAGATTTATTAAGTTTAGGTTTATCTTCTACAAATTATAGTAATAAATTTACGCTTGCAATTTGTACTTGTTTGTTTGTACATGACTGTACTCCATACGGTACGAAACGTACTGATTTGCAAACTCGTACCGTATCCATACACTCATCAATTACGTAAATTCATCGGAATGATCGATAACAACGTTAGTTCCGTATTGTTTTTGGTTATAAAAAACGATTTTTAAATATATTGCAATCAATAAAATCTTTGTTCTCTATAAACGATAAAGAAATGGCGTAACAGTACTACACTACACAACACAACAACAATATTTTTTTTGATCTTATTAGAATCATTTAGCAAAGAAAATTCCGGAGTTATGCCTAAAGTTTGAAAATCAAAACTAAAGAAAATTTGAAAAAAAAAATATTTTTTTCATTTTTTTTGGAAATGAATTCTTTATTCCCAGTATGGCTTTAAAGGAGCTGATTAGATATCGATAAATACCATTAGATATAATTTTATCTTAATAATCATCATGAAGAATTGTTTGTGTTCGGATATGCAGCTTTCAAGAAATACGCCAAAACTTAGTCGGATAAGCAATCTGTATTAGTCAATAAGTTGCATCATTAATTATAAACTTTAAATATTCATCATAAATAGTATGCATTATACTGGTTGGTACATGTACAACAGTTTTAAGTTTATAAATAAAATAATTTACTCTTAAAGCTGGAACAAATTTATTCAGATCAACCTGACTCTGCGTGTTGTGACATTAAATTCGAATCGATTGGCTCGGAGCATTTAAACCCCGAGTGTAAAAAAAAAAAATTCTTAAAATTTAAGTTGAAAGTAAACAATAAAAAATAAAATATTTCGAATTGCATAAAATATTATAATCTATTTTTTTTTTATATTATTATATAAGTCCAGAATATCATTAAAATTGATCAAATCCAGTAAACTTTGATCAACGACCAAATATAATTAGCTAATTAATTAAAAATAAGACGCGATAGCATTGTAGTTTATCGACACTCCTAAAAGCTTATCCAGCAAAGACGGACAGCCAAATTACCTATAAGGATCTTTATGAAATATGCCGTCAATAATGGGGTGGGAATAAATAAAGTTAAGTATGTGGCGGGTTAAATTTTTTGCTCGAAAATAAATGTCCATAATTTAATGAAAGAAAATTCACTGAACCTAAACCAAATGGAGTTAGTATAAATCAAAATATTTCAATAAATACTTTACTCCTTTTTATTGCTCTCTTGCCCTCTTTTTTTTTTTTTTTTGTTCCTCCTCTTAAAGAAATAAAATCACGCAAAAAAAGGAACTTTTCATTATACCTCTATCTTTTTGCATATTGAATAAATTACTCATACAATATTTAGAAAATTTCTGTTTATCGTCTTCTCTTCCTCCGATAAAAGTAGGAATCATAAGCGAAAATGCCAAGACACCAAACAAATAGAGCGAGACATCAAAGACGCATTCGGAATTATTCAAACTTAGTCAATATTCAGAGGGTCCCTCCTGCTAACAATATCGTATCTCCACGAAATCAATTTCTGCCCTATATTACGAACATTCCTCGACAATTCACGGGCAACCCTACGATAGACGAATTTTTTAACGGGTTCATCTTTTATTGAACCTTTTTTCGTAATGGAAATAAAAAGTAAAAGTTTACAGTAAGTAACTTATTTGTTTTAATTTTTAAATTTATTTGTTAACTCACTGATTCAACTTGCTCATATCATCCGCAGTAATAGTAAACTTATAATTTTGTTTTATCTATCCTTAGCTTTTCTAGAAATCATGATGCCCGTCGATATTTCAAATAGTAAAAATGCGATTTATTGCAGAATTATGCTCCTCCTCCAAATACCATTTCATCGAAAAATATTTTATAAATGATTGGCAGAAAATTTTCGTCGATTAAATGTTTATTGTTTGTCACAATTTTTTAATTGTAATTTATTTGTAACGTAAACAAATATATATATATATATATATATTTTTATACTGTCGATTTTGGAAGAAGAATTCACTTCGTTCATTGTTAATAAATTCACCAAATCATTTTTATCTGAAATAAAATTTGTTATACATATCTAAAAAATTTTCAAATTAACTGCAACACGCATACCTTGGATGCGACTTGCGTGATAGTAAACCGTACATATATTTTCCGTATAATTTATGATGAAATTATTTTGGTTAGTAAATTAGAAGACTTGGTTAGAAAGTTTCTGGCAAAACTAGTTTGAAACTAGTTCGTTTAAGTTTTCCAAAATATGAAAGAAAAGAATGTTTATATATTTGAAAAGCAATTGCTTAATAAATATTTGAACTCCGAAATAACGGTGATACATGTTTCACCTACTTTCACCTTTTTTCCTAATAGAATGGTTATTTGGTTGAGGGCGTTTAAGTGGCTTTGTTTTCTCCTTTTTTTTTTATCTCAATGAAAAAATTCCCAACGGTTTTATTTTTTGGATAAATATTATATTGTTCTTATTTCGATTGTTTATTATAAAGCAAACTTTATTATTGTAAAAACTACGATAAAATAAATTTGTTTATGAACAAAGGATGACCGGTTCTTGAATAATTAAAGAACATTAAAAAGGTTTTATTTTAATTTTAATAAGAAATTTAAACTATGTTTATATTAAACGGAAATAACCAAATCTAATTTCTAATTACATAAATTTATTCTATAAAATAAAATATTTTTTTCCGGGGTTCCTTCATATAACATCAATTTTTATTGGTCAAATTTAATCACAAAAATAAAATTTTTTATTTGTACAAACTCTAAATAAATTAAGTGCATTTTTTTTCTTTCCGAAGATCATAAACAGATATTCATTAGTTAAAAAAGTTAATCCGATATTTGTGATCTTTGAAGGGCATCCAAATGATAATCCACCAAAAAATATTACAGATCACATCCTTTATTTTAGATCAAACAAGAATTTTTCAAGTCTAATAATTTATGATCAAAACTCATAAATATTTATAATAAACCTTCGGATTTAAGGATTAGCATTCGGATATTTTGGATATTTGCTGAATAATTATAAAATTTTTGTGATGTTTGAAGATGATCCATCCATATATTCGGATATATTCATTATTCGTATGGATAGCTATTCACGGATCATATCACTAGTTGTATATATTTGTTATGAATTTTAAATATTAAAACAATTGTTAAATTTACGTGATTTATAATATCCCCGCAGTTTGTGTTTAGTAAACAAAAGTATGGATTGGCGCGTCGCGTTACATCATAAATGTCGATCATTTAGCCATTTTGCACTTCAAGAATTAAAATGGTTTACCAGAAGTTACTGTAACTCCAACGCTGGCGTTAGCATTGAACAACAACAACAAAAAAGATATACTATGTGCGCATCGACAAAATTTTTCTTATACATAGGTTGATTATCTTGCGAAAGATAGCATTAATGATCAGTTAGGAGGAAGCTCTGATTTTGTTTAGGTGTAAATACTCAAAAAAAAAAAAAAAAAAAAAAATTTGAAACAAAATGAAAATAGTCTCTAAACAATATTTATGTGCTTCAGTCGTACACCATTTACTGCTTCAACTTTCAGGTTACACGTGCTTCAGTAATACTGCTATAAGGGGAAATTATATAAATCTCCGTACTTAATTAATTGAATGGACAATCATTTAAAATTTTTGTTATATTAATTACAAGTTTTACGTCCAAAATTCAAATAATGCAATTAGTTGAACATATTCGAAAAGGTAAATTCATCTTTGAACCGAAGCTTGGATAATATAGGAAAAATAAATTTTTATCGATGATGTACAATTTTAATTTGGCCGAATGCTGTTAATTTTTACAGTAAATTTCGTCCTCTTGCAAATTTTAATGTGCTAAAATGAAGCTTTAATTAAATCCAATTCCATTATTAATTATGATTTTTTTTTAAAAAAAAAAAAAAAAAAAAAAAAAAATGTAAAAAAATTAACTTTAACGTTAAATACAAAAAAAATTAAGTATCGAATACTAAAATATCTTTATTCTATCTGATTAACATGAAACTTTCAATTAAATTGCAAACGTTATTATTTCTCTACTTGACAGGTTTAAACAAAATATAGTCTTAATGTGTAGGTATTAAAGGAGGAAGCTGCGTGTAAAATTAAAATGAGATAATGAAAAATCTGGATTTATTCCAGTCTGAAGTGTATATTTGTCCTATAAAAAAAGTTTATTCTTGTTTCGTACAGATTCCTTCTTTCTAACTATAATATTATGTGTATTGTAAGTTATTTTTAAAATAAGAAAATATTTACTTGTCAATAATATAAAAAGATTGTCTACTTGACATATTTGACATATTTGACATATGATAATGAAGGAACTTTATTCCATTTTTCGAAGTATCAGGTTGCGTAATAGTTAATGTTTCGTAATTTCATTCGACTTTCCAATTTCGAATTGTACATTTCCAGATTTATTAATATCTTTGTAACAATGTATTTACTAATTAAGAATTCTGTCGATGTCTTGTGATGAAGAAGTTGACAATTAAATATAATGATCGATTCTAACCATAATTAGTTGTTTAGGGACAAACCTTCCGATAATATTCTTGATAAAGTAAAGGCTTGAATTGTTTGTAAAAACAAAAAATAAAAAATAAACGGAGATTTTAAAATGTGGGTAGCACATACATGATGGTTTGATTTTCACGTGTATACTTTTTATTACGTTACTTTTTGTATAAAATAATAGGTCGATTTTATTATAATCCGAATTAATAGATTAAATCGGTTTAATTTATTTGTATTTTTGTATTTTTTTTTTTTTTTTTTTTTATAAAAAAAAAATTGTTACCGATCGTTCCGCAAATGTAATTTTTATCACGTGATACTTATTTTGCTTATTTTAAAAAAAAATTATTTATATAGGGGGAACATTTTAAGGATGGTTCTAAATAATGATCACGTGATGCAACGAATACGAAAATATCCGAAAGAAATCTCCTTACCTTTTTCCCATTTTTTAGTCTGTTTACTCTATCTTTTCTAACTAGATTAATAAGGGTTAGATTATTTTTTATTGTATCCAGAGTTTTTATTCGCGCTTGAGATCCCGTCCTTTATCGATCAAAATCAGTGCTTAACCATAAAAATTTTCATTTGATTTTAAGACAATGGGTTAAAATTATATACATAAAATGTAAAATAAAAAGGATCTAGGCTGTCTGTTATAGACGCGTAAATGATCCATGTTAAGTAGCGTAATGAATGCTACTTTATATACATATCCTTTTTAAGTAGTAATAATGAATGACATGCATGCAGATTTCCTAAGAAAATTTTTATTGACCCAGAGCCGTTCCTAATGATCCACTCAACAACAAGACTTTTTATATAGTTATATTATAATTATATTATATATAAGTATCCGAAATAATCACCCAAATTATAATTTTTGATGAAATTGTAAATATATCCAATAACTTACGAAAAAGCGATAACTTCTTTGGGTTTGAACAATATGTTAGCAGGTATAAAATCGAAGACCGCTTTAAAATGTATTATGCTGCTCATTAGAACACACATTTCTTTTTCAAATAGTAACTTGACAAATAATAAGTAAGTAATTTTCTTTCAAGAAAAAAAAAAAAAAAAAAAATATTAAATAAAAAATAAAAAAGCCATTGTATCATTTAACTTTCGTTTCATCTAGATATACCAAATATGGTTAAAAGATTTGATTTTGATACAGTTATTTCTCCGTGGAAACGACTTTTATAGTTGCAAATAATTATCATGTATAATCGGGACCAGAGTACCGGAATTCTGGTACGAACATTACATAATTCTAGTATGTGATTGTATTAAAGAGCTTTGACACCCATCATAAATACTGTATATATTACTTAGTTTAATTGATTATGATTAAGCAATTTTCAGTCATTGGTTAATGGACTGCAAAGTTTGAACGAATAGCCAACATTACTTTAGAATATAAATATATTAACTGTTGAACAGAGCGATAACCGATGATCGAATGATTATGTGCAGGGTCATTTGACTGATTTCTTTGATTACTTTTATCACAAGGTACTGTATTTACCAAGAAAATTTCAATCTATCCGTATATAGTATCCCTTGTTATCAATGCTATATAAATAGTTGAAGATTTGACTCAACATTTTGATTTTCGAAATATCTTCTTGTAAACGAAAATGGTTAAAGGAAGAAAAGTAACTACAAAAATGTCTAATAGAAGGAGACTAAGAAGATATCGTCCAAATAGTTCAACCATGTTAAGTGTTAACGACCTAAATTCACTTGTTAATAATCCAGACACTTTATCCGACAATTCACACTTCAATAAAGCGAACTCGAACACGCCACTTAATCCCAACACATTCCCGCTACCTGGTAATCAAAACACGCAACCTACCCCGCAATCTGGTAATCCATACACGCAACCAATCATGCTAACTGGTAATCTGAACGCGCAACCTACCCCGCAATCTGGTAATCCAAACGCGCAATCAACCACGCTATCTGGTATTCCAAACGCGCAACCAATCCCGCTAACTGGTAATCCATACGCGCAACCTACCCCGCAATCTGGTAATCCATACATGCAACCAATCATGCTAACTTGTAATCTAAACGCGCAACCTACCCCGCAATCTGGTAATCCAAACGCGCAACCAACCACGCTATCTGGTATTCCAAACGCGCAACCAATCCCGCAATCTGGTAATCCAAACGCGCAACCAACCACGCTATCTGGTATTCCAAACGCGCAACCAATCCCGCTAACTGGTAATCTAAACGCGCAACCTACCCCGCAATCTGGTAATCCAAACGCGCAATCAACCACGCTATCTGGTAATCCAAACGCGCAATCAACCCCGCTACCTGGCAATGTTCAAAACACGCAGTCCGGCAATAATCCAATCCCGTGTCGCACACCAAATAATAATAATCAATATATGATAAATATTATTGCGCGACTTCAACAACAATCAACGGGGAACGATTCACTTGACGAATTCTATAATGGATTCAAATTTTGAAATTTTTTTTTTTTGGTTAGGTTACTGTCATTATACTAGTGAATTTACAGTTCTTTAGGTTTTAATATAATAATATCGACTTGTTAATATCGTCTTTACAGAAATAATCTCACGCATTAAAATAGTTATGATTAAGTTTCATTATGGCCATATAAGTATTTAATTTATGTAATTTATGTTTCATAGAATAGGTATTATACACCTTATTATGTAAGTAAATATTTCTAAGATTTCTTCTTGTATATATGGGTATTAATTATTATCGTTAAAAATAAGTTGAAAAAAATTATTAAAATAAATTTGAATTTGAAATATGAACTTTATTATGAATTTGCAACACTTTCCAAGGAAAGTTTCCGATTCCGATTTTTTGATTGTCATGATTTATTTGAGAAATTATCATGAAAAGAACGAATTGGGGTGACTGTCGTTAGGGACATTAGCCTATAACTTATCCTAAACAGAACTCTCTTAGTTCGGAAAATTAAATAAACTTTTCCTGGGAAAAATAATTCACAAAAAAAAATGGTCGGTAATATTTATAATTGAAGTTATGTTTACATCATTTTTTTCCAATGATCATGTCTGAATTATTAGAACCGATCATCGAAATATTCTTTCAGTTTTTTTTTTCATTCTTATGTAACCAAATTTGTTTACTGTTAAAATAAATAAATAAAAAAAAAAGATTATCTTTCTTTCCAATAGTGATAGCGGCAAAAGAAAAAAAAATAGAATCAAATTGGTTTAGTCAAATTGTCATAGATAAGACCTAAAACGATTATAATTTAACCAAATATATCTTATTATCAAATTCGAATTATCTCATTTTTTGTGATGATTTCCCTTCACAAATAAAATAGTTCCTTTTCTCTTTCATAGGAAATGCATTTCTATTTCTCTTTCATGAGACAATTAACTTCCTTTTTTCTTTCATGAAAATCTTTACTCGCCATTTTACAAAATAAACCAGGGCTATAATAAACAATCAAATTAATCTAACTATTGTTCTCTTTGAAACGGTCTGTAAGGTTATCTATTTATGATAAGGCCCAATTTGTCAAGTAATGATATTTCAATTCAACCAAATATGTTAAACCTCTTGCCGAATATCTGTGTTTTTGGAAATCAACCAATTCGAATTGATTTATACGCCTCTATAGTACGCGACATGACAGTTATTCGGAATAACTATACAGCACATCCGATCACATCATAAATAATTTCTGTGGCAAGTAGCACAAAGCAGATTACGTAATAAAATATTTCAAAACGCAACCTTTGTCCTTATTCTTATATATATACTAGGGAACGGTTTCGAAAACCATTGTTAAGTCCGTAGTACAAGTATAACGAAAGGGACCAACCACGTATCGACTCAAATTTTGAGCGGGCGGACAAACAGACACCGGGCACAGACATATATTATGCGATAACGTCGAATTTATGACCGACTAGTGGCATGTAAATCAATGTATGGTTAATCTCCGATTTTTTAAACTAAACTTCGGTACATAAGACTTGGAACATCAAAGATCGAAAGCTGATTAGTGAATTGAAAAGTATAGTAAAGGATAACAAAAAAAAAATGCAAATTATTAATGTTAAATAAAAAAAAGAAAATCTCTATGCATTTTCTCATTAAATTTTCGTCAAATAAGATCGATTTCTGAGACAAGTAGATCATTTCGCATTATGTTTTTTTTAATTTCGATCCTCAGAATTTCGACACCGCTAATGGTTTACGGTAGACAGTGCACTTTATTCATAATAGATCAGGAGAATATCACGTATAAAAAGTTTTAGGTTTCTCTCTAGTTTGGTCACAAAGCATTTGAATTTAGAAAATATCGGGAGGAGACTGACAATCTGACGCTGACGTAAAAAATGCATGACGACGATCGTTAAAGTGTTAAATTAATTATTCAAAAACTTGGTGATATACATTTGTCATCTTTTACAACTAATTGTTAGTATATCTTTTTTTGTCTATGTTTTCTTTTAAATTTAAAATGAATATTTACGACCTTGGACTAGGTATGCCAAGTCGGTTCTGGAACCGATTAAAAATTCAGCATATTGTGAGTTACAACCATTTTTAACCAATTTTAAAAAAATCGAACCGGAACCGATTCCGGACCGGTTCCAAGAGTCGGCTCAAAATCGGATTGTCTTCAAATTAAAGATAATAATAGGTCGAATTTGATTGACAACCAGTCAAAAAATTTTTTAAATTTGATCATCACATGATGCTCTATTAGTTTAAATTTAACGCTCCAAGTTTTAATTTACTTAAGAAGAGTCGAAGTAGAACCGAAATGGGACCGATAGAACAGTCCTCATTCCTAACTTGAACCGAAGTATCTTTTAATCAAAATAACCTAGGGTAATGTGGTTTTTACTAACGTTAACAATTCGCATTTATAGTTGTCAATCTATGTGAGGAACACTTAAAAACTTCAATCAATAAAATCCTAATTCTAAAATAATCCCATCAGAAACATGATTATTATCAAAACAGGTTTATTTATAAAAATTTCTAATCTAAACTTTGTCTAAAATCATGAATAAAAGATAGATTATGAAAGTAGATGAAGTATAAAAAATGTGTAAAATTATACTGTGGCGCAGCAAATGATCAATCTCAAATTTGAGATTTTTATTAAATAAAATTTCATAACGGGCAATCAAAAAAAGATTGAAGAATAAAGAATAAATAAATATATCTTTCAAAATATTTAATCATTTGTGCTCGCGCTAATTAAACTTTATTCGGAAACGTCATTTGCGTAAGCGCACAGATCATGTCGAGAAACACTAATATTTACGTATCACAAAGCAAAAAAAAAATCACACACACAAATGAATTAATGTAACATTTTGAATTCAAACGGAAATCCACTTATTTATAATCAATTCCTTTTTTTGCTCTTGTTTCACAATTTATCAATTTATCGGAAGTAACAACTCCGATGATTTCTAATGTAATCTTTGATATGTCAATTAGATGGAATAGAAATATTAACGCGGAGATAAGCATTCCGTTATCTTTAGTAACCTTGATTGTATTTAACACTAACGTATTGAAATAGCGTTGAAAGTTCGTTGTTAGTGATATAAAGCAAAGAAAAAACTAATGTTCCCATGATTTTATGTAATGTTTTAAAATCTTTCTTAAAAGGAAATTTATTTTAGGAATAATTAATTCTTTTGTTTGTTTGTACTCGTTCCATCAAATGACTTCGGAATTTTTTTCTTATCAAATGCTGGAATAGATCAATTTTTCAACGCGGAGATTCCGTTACGGCAGCAATCTGAATCTATACTTATTTTGATTTTAAATCAACTTTTTAAAATGGTGAAATCACCATAATTTGATGTAGAGATCGAATTTTGTTATATAAAATAAAAAATTTTTTTGATGTTCCCACGATGTTTGACGTTACATAGTTAAACAAAATAAATAAATCTAAATAAAATCTAAATAAAAATCTAATCTGATTAAATAGAATATTTTTGATCAAATAATCGGAATTTCGGAATTTGTAGAAAGCACACGCAATCTCGCATGAAAAAGATATCAAGATTAATAATATTAGGATCAAAGTCCTCCATCAAGGAGATTAAAATCTTTAATCTTTGATGAAGTCTTTCACTTGAACTAAAAAGAGTCTTATCACGTTGTACGTATTTTACATGTTTCAGTGTACAAATTTTTTCTTGATGGGCGTATTTATTTATAACGTAAACAACAAATAATTTGAATACTTTTTTATCTCGGCGTTAATGTGACCGCTAATTCGCTGAATCTCATGCTATATAAAAAATTATAATGATCTAAATTAGTATCAACCTGATTTATCAATTGTATATTTTATTATCTTAAAAAAAGTGAAAAAAAAACTCCCTAAGATTGATGATTTAAAAAAGATTTTTTTAAAAAAAAAGATAAAATTTCATTATTGATATTACGATTTTTAAATTTCCAAAAGTCTATTTAGCAAAACTATATGACAACTTTATACTCCATTGAATTCCAATATAGTAAGATTGACGATAAACAATTATCTAACCTAAATGACTATTATTTTTTTTTAGACACAATTTTCATATAAATATTTATTTTTAGGTTCAATGACTTAGTGTTTTTAAATAATAAAAATATAAAAAGAAAATCTAATCTAAAATAAGATTATCAGATAATAGATAATTTATTCACACCACTCAAATAGTCGAATATAAACCTTCGCGATCTAAATATTCATTACTTTTCTTTTTTTCAGTTCCTCATTCTTCTCCTCTCTATGAATTTTTCTTATCTATATTCCAATTCTTCCTCTACGTTTCTTTTAATTCTTTCTTACTGAAAATTGATCTGATCTACTTTTTCATCCTCCCTCTTTACATTCTCTAATTTTTTTTCATATTCATTATATTCATTTTGAACATGTCTAGTAACCTAATAATACTCAACTATTTTGCGATTTATTTGTTCAAAATTTTCACAATTAACGAGATTTTGGTCGAAAATTAGCTAACCGACTTTGGAAATAAAATGGTCACCTACATATTAACAAGCAGTTATAATTTCATTAGTTAAAATCTAATTAGTTACACACATTAAAAATGGTATAGTGTAATTTCTTTGCTTGTGATGTATAGTAAATATTGATGCATTATGAATAAGCGAATTTAAACTTTATATATCCACTTCTAGCGAGTAAATTTGCCGCGTCCATTGCCGATTCATAAGTCGTTTACGTATAAAAGACACTCGTTTTATTGCTTGTGCCTGGAAAAAAAAAATTTTTTTTCTCATAAATAATAATAATAAAAAAAAATAACAAAATTGAAAAATGATTCGTCAAAGAAGAATTCGACGACAAATCAGATATTTACAGTAGCGGTCATAAGTATCCGACCGCCCGAGATCGTCCAAAATTATTATATAACTACCCCTTAAATTTTCCA
>CAJVPQ010001043.1:0-20828 GCA_910591825.1 Funneliformis caledonium
ATAAATTATATTGATATATGTCAGATTTGAAACATTTCTAAATGAGTAATTCTGTTTTATATGTAATGAGTAATCCTATTTAGTTAAAATTATCTAATAATTGTAAATTATAATTGTAATTTTATTTTTATGTATTACATATAAAACAGAATTACCCAAATTATATAATAATTACAATTTTAATAAATTTTACATGATTGCAAATTTTTCATTTTCAGAAGAAAATAATTTTAAGATAATATTCTGATAATCACCACTGATTCAACTTTGATTAATCCTTAAGTTTATCACTATATTCTATAGACATTTGGAATAATTAACAATTTTTTTTTAAATTTACGTGATTTTTAACAAAAACAATCCAATTTTATAATTCTAATTTATTCATAAATAAACCACTAATTATGGACATTTATAAAAATTTTGCATTTCAAGACGACGAAAATCAAAAAAAAGGTTAAACAAAACATTATCAATCATCATTTTCCAAAAAGTATGAATCACTTTAAGTATCAAAATTTTTTCTTTTAATTTTTTTGTATATGCAGGTTTTTTTAATAGTAAAATTTTGTCTTGATTATAAATAATATCATAACAATCAAAGATCCAACCCAAGCGATGTTAAACTCATTCAAGTAAACATAAAGGATCCAACGAAACTAAAAATAAAACAAAAACAATGATATCGAAGTAATGATCCAAGAATAAAGACTAATGTTAATGATTTAAAATGAAAATTACATCAGAGACATAAAAAAAATCGAAAATGAAACTCACAAAAAAATATTTGGTCGGGGATTTTTAAACTAATATTTAGATGAAATAAAAAAAATTATTCACATTAACTATATTAGTTAATTGATCACCAAATTCTTTTTTTACATTATTCTGATTATCTACTTATTTTCACCTTATAATTATTGTTTTCGTTGCTAGTTAGTTAATATGGACGAAGATTCAGTAGAGGTTGTTGATATCGGCTTGGCTGATCTTTCTTGGGCGGAATTTATAAAGTCTCGTGCTTTATACAGTTTAACAAATTCCAGCACAACATTTCGCCTTGAGTTTTTGAACCATTCTTTATTACCTCGAATTAAGGCTGAAAGTTAGTTAATAAAGACAACAAATTTATTATAAGACAGTGTTAAAACGAAATTTCGTTAACTTGCTTTTCTTTTTTTTTTTTTTTATATAATAGAACTATCAGATAAAACACTTGGAAGCCTACTTTACCTAATTTTCCTTACTTATTCGAGATATAATGATAGACCTTCGCGTTTTGCAATGATTAATGTTTTAAAAGAGCTTAATAATTGGAACTCGGACCAATTCTTAAGGTCTTTTGTTCCATTGGTCATAAAGGAAACTGATAGACTGAATCAAAAGAGTCCCGATGGGTATGATGAGTATCTTTTTTTTTTATTTTTTATCACAAAGAATAATTTTATTTTTATTTAATATATGTTCAAATCACATCCAGTACCACTTATACGACACCCTCTTCTAATCGATTTGTTCTTCTCACGTGGGTCAATTTATTGATCTCGTTTGCTATATCAAAAAAATCTCCGGAAGATTCTCCTTATTGGAAGAACTTAGTAGACGCTCAGGCAATCTTGCTGCATTCATTAATCAGCGAAAATGAGAAAAGAAAAAATATAAAACGTAGTGCATTGTTCGACGTTAGGCGATCCATTCGCAAGGTACATGATAATTTTGTAATTACAATCTTCAGATCTTGATTATTAAACGCTATTAACTTGACCAATAAAATTTTAATTTATTTCAAAGAGTCCATTTGATATTCCCTCATACATTTCTTATTTAATTTCTAATGCGAAAGCATGTAACCCTATTTATAAGAATGCTGTTTTACTAGGAACCGTTATTGATTGCTCTTTGAAACTCAGAAAGAGCGTCGGTAAATCTTACGTCGAGAATGCAAAGGTTCGTGTAGTTCCTACACTTTAGAACTTAATATATTATAGCCTTGTAAATTAAATTATTATTGCCTTAAACTTACAAATTTAATTTCCTCTTTAGGACGACATAATACAATATTATATCACGGCTATTGCTTCTTCGAAGACCCCAGTACCAAAGATTTCCGCGGTAATTTGGATTTAGATTTTATATTCGAGCTGAATTGAATAAATTCTGAATATGTTGGTTATTGAAATAGGATGCATTACATGACTTCATGAACGTTGTAGTCACTGAAGAGGATTTTCGGACTAAACTAACACCGATTTTAGAGAAACAGCTTCTGAGGGCGCCAGAAATCGTATTGAATGGTATTTTAATGTTTTGTTCTAATTTCCTCCATTAACAAGTCAAATTCTAATTCATTTATTATATGTTATTTAGTATTAATAAGTCTATTTAAATCGGTTTCTTTTGATGTATCAAATATTTTTAAGAACAACTTTCTGCAATCCTTGCTTGGTCATGTTCGATCGACTAATAAGGTAATACAAATGGATGCCGCGGAATTGTTAAATATTTTATTTGAAAAAAGTTTGAATGAGGATGTGGTTATAGAGATTGTTAATTATATCATACAAACACTAACAGGAGGTCAGCATCTTTTTATTAAGATTCGCATATTAATTTATGTACTTGAATGAATTAACTTATCTCCGCGTTTAAATATATAAAATTTTCTTTTGTGGGATAGGAAAGATGTCTAACCCAGAGCATCGTATTATCTTATTACAAACTCTCGCTCATGTTCACCAATCACCTATTGTTGTCAAAACCGTAATTAATGGACTTTTTCCTATCGTTTCAAAAGAGAGTAATGAAACTTCTTTAGCTATAGCTAAAGCGATCGACACTTTGGGATTACATGTTGGATTATTACTAAGATCTGCGCAAGATATTTCATTTGTAGAAAAGATCATTAAGGTTATCGTAGATGGATTGTTTAGTACAAAGGCTGGCGTGAGGAAAGCTTGGGCGATTATAATTGGTCGAATGGTTTGGGAAGAAACCAATTCCCCTTCCACTTCATTGAAAAATGCTACGCAAAAGTTTCTCAACCCACTTATATCAACATTGGAAAAGATCCAATCAAACCCTCTCGTTTTCACAGGAGGTCCAATTGAGGGATATATTACTATTGCAATTGCAATTGGCAGATGCAAAAATTGGGATGACGATATATTAAGTAACGTGTTGTTCTGCTAAATTAGTACTATTGCTGCTGCATTTGAATATTATTTAATTAAGAGTTTACCCAAATATTTTAGATGATTTAATCGGCGCAAAAAAACTTATGCAAAATGTTTTAGTAACTGCACTTAAGCCTTCTTTTTTATTTTGGGATAAAGTCTACTCCAAATTGAGTACTTATGAAGAAGGATTTTGGTTTATTCGTGCTCTTGAAGGAGTTTTGCTTGATAAAAATGAAGCTTTGTTACAAAATAACGATGCACAGTAAGAATTATGATTTAAAATTAATATTTGCAATGTAGCTTTTAATTAAATTTAATATTTAACATACTATTTTAGGGTGTTTTTATCTACGGCGTTTATTTATATGATAACGGCGTTTTCTAATCATCAAATACGTCATGAAACGTATGATACTCTGAAAAGGTGTATTCAAGGTAACATTGAACCCGTAGGAGAAATTTTCCGTAAAGGATTGACACAATGGGTTTTAAATGTAGGTCTTAATTTCTTATATTAATAGATACATTTTTTTAATTATTATAAATCTTTCCGTAAAGGATGTAAAATGTAAATAATACTTTTTATATTTATATTACTGTCTAAATTCGTGATTGAAGCTTGAGAAAAACGTTAAAGATTCTACAGCGATATTGGCGTCTGGATTTGCTCATTCTGACCCTATTGTAAATGCGTACCGACTTTCACAAGTGCTCACGGCTATTACTACTTTTTCTAAAGAGGAGAATAAACATGAAGTTGAATCCTCACTTGTCGAATTGATTGTTCTGGCTCACCATCCATTGATTGGTTGGTATTATTTTACAGATTAACATAAATTTTTGTTTTCATCTCGAATTTATATTTATATTTAATAATTTAAATATATTTTTAATCTACAAATATTAGTATCACCTAATAATAAATATAATTGGATCTCGTTAGTTCAAAGAGCTCAACTTGATCCTGGAAAGTTAGTCGAAAATTATTCAGGTCGCCTCCGACAAATAATTCAAGATAAAATTGAGATTGGTTATGAAGTAAGTGATAATTTGATATCATTCATAACTATTGACAAATGAGAACAAATTTTAATATAATTTAGTACCGTTACTTATTACTAGTCGAAATATTTCTATAAAGCTGCAATATCGGCGATTGCCACTATTACTTTTATTTCTCCAGAAACAATAATACCCTTATTTTTGACACAATGTCACAGAAATTTGGATGCCTCATTATTTGAGAATATAGGTAAAAAGGAGATTGAGATTTGGAAAACTGAAGAAGGAACTTTATTCATTGATGGTATTTCAACTTTAATTAGATTATTTCCAATAATATCATATATATAATGTATTTCATATTCAATTCCATTCATTTATTGGTTAATATATGTAGTTCTCAAACGTAGTAAGAAGGTTATTGTAGAGAATCGTAATCGAAAAGATTATAAAACGGAAAAGTGGGAACGTGAATTACGCGAATCGATTGCCAAAAAGAAGGGAACCACTAAACTTACAAAGGAGGAACAAGCCGCAGTAGACGCACAATTAGCAAAAGAATCCGAAATACGTAAAAATGTGGAACAAGTTCGTTTAACGTTAATAAGAGGTCTAGATATCGTGGATGCATTAGTCGAAAGCAATTCTGAAGCTATAGAACAACATATTGTGGAATTTATGAGACTTTTGAATATTATCGTGCAAAAAAGTGGTCCTTTAGTTGGTGATAAAGCTGTCAACACGTATTTGCGAATTAATAAGTGTACATCAGAAAAAATTGAAAGTATTCGTGATTTCATCGGTTTAGCGACTCTTCGTGCTATGGATGTTCAAGAAGTTCCTGAGAGATGGTTACAAGAACCGTTAGGTCACCTTGTTACGCGTGTTCTTTATCGTCTGAGGTTTATAAGTGATCGTTCGTTATTACCCCCTTCATCGTTCGCATATTGCTTTCCACTTATTCATCAAGTCATTAATAAAGGTGGCATTGGGTACGAAAGCAAAGAAGAAAGGGATGTTGAATTATTAATGGAGCAAATTGCGCTTGGGTTAGATGTTTTATCTTTCCATTCAGCAATAGGTTCTTCACCTTTATTGCCTCGAACAGAAATGATTCAAGTTCTTTTACAAATTATTAAAGAACATCCTAAATTGAATAAAATAGCAAGAACAGCTTTAGTAAATTTATGTGAAGCCATTGGGGAAACTGCGGAAAGAAAGGAAATAGAAACAATACTTAATGGACTATTATCTTCAGAGTCATTTGTTCGTTATGCCTGTTTACAAGCATTGAATTATTTGGATCTGACTGAAATTGATTTTTCTTGCGAATTATGGGTTTCGTGTTTTGATGAGGATGAAAATAATTCAAAGTTGGCCTTAATTTTATGGGAAGACAATGGAATGGATGTTGACCCAAATTATGCATTGGAGCTATTACCTTTATTGATTCAGGATGAAAAATATGTTCAAGTAACCGCTTCTAAAGCAATAGGTAAAGCTGCGGCATATTTTCCAAATTCAATTACAGAAACATTAAATTTAATTTACAATCTTTACAAAGAAAAGGTAATGACTTAATATTTTATTTTGAAATGCAAACGATATAATTTATAATCTTCACTGATTATTTTATTATTATTATTAATCAGGCCATTCCAATAAAGCCAGAATATGATGAATTTGCTATGGTTAGACCAGAATCTTTGAATAAGAAAGATCCTTGGGAAGCTCGTGTTGGAGTGGCGCTTGTTCTTGGCGCTCTCGCACCAAATATGAAACCATCAGACTTAATTCAGTTATTTGAATTCCTCATCAATTGTGAGGCTGTTGGTGATATTAATGCACAAGTTCGACAAAGGATGTTAGAGGTAAGAAAGGATAAATATGTTTATTCGATTATTTTTCTCTTAACCAACTCATTTTAATTGAAAACAGGCTGGACTAGCCGTTATTGATGCACATGGAGCTAAAAATGTTACGTTGTTAATGCCAGTTTTAGAAAATTATTTAGACAAACCTGATTCTCCTTCTGAAACACATGATCGCATACGCGAATCTGTTGTTATTTGGTTTGGAGCTTTAGCTCGACATTTAAATCCTACCGATACTAGGATTCCAGTTGTAATATCTAAACTTCTTGAGACATTAAAAACTCCTTCTGAAGCTGTTCAAACTGCAGTCGGCGAATGTTTACCACCACTTATTAAATCAATGAAAGAAAATGCACCCAACTTAATCAAGGGACTGCTGGATCAGTTATTCCATTCTGAAAAATATGCCGAACGAAGAGGTGCTGCGTTTGGTTTAGCTGGCGTTGTTAAAGGCACGGGCATTTCGGCTTTAAAAGATTGTAATGTTATGACATCATTAAAAGAGGGTGTTGATAACAAAAAAGACTATAAAAGTCGACAGGGTGCACTTTTTGCTTTCGAAACATTATCACAAGCTTTGGGACGCCTTTTTGAGCCTTATATTATTCAGATACTTCCATTGCTTTTAGTTTGTTTTGGGGACTCACATCCTGAAGTTCGAGAAGCAACTTCGGATGCTTCACGAGTAATAATGAGCAAGATTAGTGGACATTGTGTCAAACTTATTCTTCCTTCATTATTAGCAGGACTTGATGATCGGCAATGGCGAACAAAGAAGGGTTCGGTTGAATTATTGGGTGCGATGGCTTTCTGTGCTCCCAAACAACTTTCTATTTCTCTTCCTACAATTGTTCCGCGGCTGACGAATGTACTTACAGATTCACATACAAGTGTCCAGTCTGCTGCTAATGAAGCATTGTTACATTTCGGGGAAGTTATTAATAACCCTGAAATTCAAGCCTTGGTACCAATCTTACTTAAAGGTCTTAGTGACCCCGATAAGCATACTAATGCCGCATTAAATTCGTTGTTAGAAACTGCTTTTGTACATTATATTGATGCGCCATCACTAGCATTGGTATATTTATTTATTTTTCTATTTTATGATTTTTATTATTTTAAATTTATTAATAAAAGTTATCCTATTTTTTCAAGGTGATGCCAATACTTGAGCGTGGATTAAGGGAGCGAGGAACAGAGATCAAAAAAAAGTCTTCGCAAATAGTTGGTAATATGGCATCTCTTACGGATGTAAGAGACCTTGTCCCGTATTTACCTAGACTATTGCCTGGACTCAAAGAAGTACTAGTTGATCCTGTACCAGATGCTCGTGCTACTGCCGCAAAAGCACTCGGTACTATGGTTGAAAAACTTGGTGAAGACAAATTTCCTAACCTTGTCAATGAACTTGTACACACTCTTAAGTCCGATACAAGTGGTGTCGATCGACAGGGTGCTGCTCAAGGTCTTAGTGAAGTATTGGCAGGATTAGGACTTGAAAGACTTGATGGACTTTTACCAGAAATCGTTAATAATACAAATAGTTCAAAATCTTACGTTCGAGAAGGATTCATTTCGTTGCTTATATATCTTCCCGCTACATTTGGTCTTCGATTTCAGCCTTACCTTGGTCGAATTATTCCACCAATTTTGTCTGGTCTTGCGGATGAATCTGAATACGTACGTGATGCTTCACTTCGAGCAGGTCAAATGATTGTGGCAAATTATGCAACGAAAGCTGTGGATCTTTTACTTCCTGAATTGGAGATAGGATTATTTGATGATAATTGGAGAATTAGGCAAAGTTCTGTCCAACTTATGGGAGATCTACTGTACAGAATTACAGGCATCAGTGGTAAAACTGAGGTTGATGATGATGATGATGAGACGGGTGGTACGGAAGCCAGTAGAAAGGCCTTACTTCAAGTTCTTGGGAAGGAAAGACGTGATCGTGTTTTGGCTGCTCTTTATATTGTAAGACAAGATGGTATGTTATCTTTTTTTGATTTATAATTGCTGATATTTACTATAATATTTCTAATTTAATTCTATAATATAAATTTTCTCACATTAAAATCCTTTATATTTTCAAAAGTTTCCGGTATTGTTCGTCAGGCATCAATTCATGTATGGAAAGTTATTGTATCAAACACTCCTCGTACCGTTAAAGACATACTTCCAATTATGATGGGGATGATTATTCGTAGTCTTGCAAGCCCTAGTTATGAACGACGTCAAGTAGCTGGTCGAACACTTGGAGAACTTGTTCGCAAATTAGGTGAAAGTGTTTTGTCTGAAATCGTACCAATTCTTAAAGAGGGCCTAGAATCTCAAGAATCAGACATGAGACAGGGTGTTTGTATTGGTTTAAGCGAAGTAATGAGTACGGCAGGGAAAGTTCAAGTCATTGATTATGTTGACTCAATTATTCCTGCTGTTAGAAAAGCTTTGGTTGATGAATCAAGTGATGTACGTGAGGCGGCTGCTCAAGGTAATTGTAATAAACGGTTTATATTTGATCTGTTGATATTCATTCCTTGTTTTTTTTTTTAAAAAAAAAAATTATTTATATATTAACTCTTATTTGTTTTATAAAAGCCTTTGATACTCTTCAGCAACATGTAGGAGATAAGGCAATTGACGAAATCCTTCCAACACTTCTTAATTCTTTACAATCTGGAGATGATTCTGTATACGCTCTAGAGGCTTTGAAAGAGATCATGGCTGTACGTGCTAACTTAGTTTTTCCAGTTCTTATACCTACTCTTATACAAACACCAATTACTACGTTTAATGCTCGAGCTCTTGCGTCATTGGTAACGGTAGCCGGTCCTGCTCTTAACAAACGTTTAACACAAATATTAAGCGCACTTATTGTATCTTTGGGTACGGAAACTGATGAAAATGCCATATTAGAGTTGCAAGAAACAGAAAAAGCATTGATACTTTCTATCGATAATGCCGAAGGTCTTCAGACTTTAATGACAATGCTTTTTGAGGCAGTAAAAAGTGATGACCCTTCCCACCGAGCTGGCGCTTGTGATATTGTTACAATCTTTTGTAATGAAAGTAAAGTTGACTATTCGAGATATGTAACTGAATGGATACGTGTACTAGTTTTACTTCTGGATGATCGACAGAAAAATGTAGTAAAGGCAGCATGGAACGCTTTAGCAGCTGTTATCAAACCTTTAAAGAAAGATGAATTAGAGCAAATAGTTATACCTGTTCGTCGCGCGGTTAAAAGTGTTGGTGTACCTGATGTGGACCTACCAGGCTTTTGTTTACCAAAGGGTATTAGTCCTATTCTTCCGATATTTTTACAAGGTTTAATGTATGGTACTGCCGAAATTCGCGAACAATCCGCTTTGGGTATTGGAGACCTTATCCAGAGAACTTCGGCTGAAGCACTTCGGTCATTTGTTACACAAATCACCGGCCCTCTTATTCGTATAATCGGTGACCGTTATCCTCCCCAAGTGAAAGCCGCTATACTTCACACATTAGGCCTTTTACTTAATAAAGTTCCTGCTCATCTTAAACCATTCATTCCTCAATTACAACGTACTTTTATTAAATCTCTTTCGGACCCTTCAAGTGCTCTTGTCCGTTCAAGAGCGGCATTAGCGCTCGGTATTCTAATTTCACTGCAAACTAGGGTCGACCCCCTAATTACTGAGTTGATTACTGGGATAAAAACTAGTGAACCTAATGTTAAGGAGACAATGTTAAGTGCTTTAGAAAGTGTAATAAATAAAGCTGGAGCCGGAATGAATGATTCTTCAAAGAAAAATGTAATTGGAGTTATAGTTGATGGTTTGAGTGATAATTCGGGTATATACAAATTATATATGTTTATAAAGAATTTTTTTTAGAAAAAATATAATTTAAAAATATATGATTGTTTATTTTAGATAAAATGGTAATTGGTGCATCTCGTTTATTTGGAAGTTTATGCAAGCATATTACCCCTCAAGAGGCTATACCTATCATCTCGTAAGTGATGGGAATTAATACGTTGTTATTAACATAACATTTTTCCTTAAGATTATAAAGTGACGCTTGGTTATTATATATTTAGATCTCATGTCTTAGGTTCTCCATCACAAAGTTCTTTAATGGCGATTAATGCAATCCTTGCTGAATCTTCAAGAATGTTCTTTGACATGGGAAATACACGCGAAATTGTGGAAATTATCTCGAAAGGTTCAGCTAGTAATTTGGTAAATAAATCGTTCGTTATTTTTATTTTCCCTAATCTATTGGCTATCTTTAAGACTTTAATACTTAAATATTATTATAGCCTCATATTGCTGATACAGCAATAATGGCGGCTGGTAAGATGTTGCTTATTGATATATATCACGAAGAATCTACTTTTCTTATCGAAGCATTAGCAACCAATGTTCGTGAACCTGCTACTCTGTTAGGGGAGACAAAACGTTTGTCGTTATCTGTTTTCCGAACAGTTGGAAAAAAGTACCCGCAGGTATTCATTCATACTGTTAATACCTATAAATTATAGCAAAGTTTCAATGTTACTAGAATTAAATACATTTATATTATTAGATTCTTGAGCCTCATCTTTCAATAATCATACCACCTATGATGGCATGTGCTCGTGATCGAGTTGTTCCAGTAAAACTGGCAGCAGAACTTGCATTAGTATATGTATTACAACTCTTAGAAAGCGAGGCTATTCTGCAGGTTTGTTTATTACGTTATATTCATTCGAATTGTAATGTTCTTTACAACAAAGCGAGTTTTATATTAAAATTTTAATGTATAACCTGCATTATAATAGCAATATTTATCAACAGTTGATGAAACAACGGCAAAATCTATTACGGACTTCCATAAACGCGTTCTAACAAAAATAGTGATACAAGAACAACAAAAAATTCCAGTCGGAATAACAGGTGATATGGATGAGGAAGAACAAGAAATATGGGCAGTCGGTAACATTGGTACCTTTGCTTCAAATGTAATTCAAGAGTAGTAAGTTAAAAGTTATTTTACAATATAAAATAATTTATTAAAATTAAATATAGGGAAAAAAATATATGATATTTAAAAAATTATAATTCTAAAAAGTAATAAATTTATCATTATTTTTAATAGATAATTTTTATTTGTATATTGGAATATAAACATTATATATAACATTCTTTCTTATTCAATTTTTTTTATAAGAATGTTTTATAAATCTATGTTTTTTCTCTTATTGGCAATTGAATCATCCCGTTAAGTGCAATGCAAAAATATAATTCTTTATTGCTAATGTTAGAATTTAAGATCACGTGAAAAATGAAAAAAAATGATTGCAAAATTATAAAAATGCAAATGCATATCCATTAAATATTTTATAATACAAAAGATTGCTAGGAAATCAGGCTCTAGAAATTTTTAATGAAATTTGGATTTTTATTACATCTTAATTTTTGGAATACAATGCAGAATCTCTAATAGGAATTTTGCTATAATAAAAATGAAACAAATTTAAAATGCAAAAAAAAATTTTATTATATAAAATTGAAAATTTAATTCATAAAATAAATAAACCATAATCTGTGCTTTAAGAATCTTGGATTAGAATTTTAATATCTTTAATATTGATAAAGTTATATTAGGTTAAATTTATTCAAAATTAATTATAAAAACTGAAATTGAAAAAAATATGTAATGATAAATTTATAAGAACAATTCTTTTATTATTCATATATTTTAATTTAAATATTATTGTAAATTGAATTATATAAAGATATAGCAAAAGAAATACACAGAATATTACAATTATACATAGATTTATTATAATAAATTGTTTCTAAAGCATTAGATTCAGTTTCTTTAATTACAATTCAAAAAGATTCACAAAAATCATAGTGACATAAATATTTATAGAAAAAGTATTACTAAAAAAATAGCAGAGTTTGTAGCTAAAAAAATATAAGTTTATTTTCATACATCTGATGTAATTATAATTAAAATAAAATAAATTATTTCATATGATTTTTAATACTAGTTTCTGATTGGCTCATATATATATTACATAATACTTACATAATTTACAAAATTGAAAAAAAAAACCTTTTTTTTATAAATCGATTCATTTTTACAAATATAAATCAATTATTTTTATTTGATTAAAATCCAATTAGTAGATAAATTTTATTAATGTTTTTTAAGTTCCTATTATAAAGGTTTCATACTATATTAGATTAAAATAAAATAAGTTCTTAATTTTAGTTAAAAAAATTCTCAGAACCTGATTTTCTTAGTAATCTTCTTATATTATTATTTATAATAACTAGTAAAATAATATTTTAAGAGATTTCGTCTCTCTAACGCAAGAAAATAATTTTTTGTTATAATAAAATATAAAATTCATTTATGATAAACTAAAATCTTGTAATTTTGTTTTTGTTTATTGATTATTTTTTGTGATATTTTATTATTTAATTAGCTTAATTTTGTAATAATTTATGAATATTTTTATTAAATTATATAACAAAAATGTTTATTATATATTATATATAGTTAATCATTAGTAAAAAAAAATATAAAAAAAATTAAACAAAAAACTAGTTAATATTCAAATTAAAATACATCATATTTAAAGCTTTTAATGAATCCAATAATAAATTTTGACAATTCTTTTCTAATATTAAATGATAAATAGAAAAACTTCTTTCAATTGTATAACTAGAAATTGGTAACCAAATATAATCTAATATAATATTAATAATATTAAATAATATTAGTAAAAGATTTGTTAAAAACCTTTAATTCTGATATCATTTATGACCTATAATTAATCATAGTAAATAGACTATTCACAAAGTAACTCATGAGAAGAATTGTTAAAATTGTTAATTATTAAATAATTTCTAATATTCTTTCTTCTTACATCTGAAAAATTAAAATAAATAGGATCAAAAATTTGACATATTTGAAATAATTCTCATGTAGGATAATTTGGAATATATAAAGAAAATTTTTTAAAAGTAGTATCAAATGTAGCCTAAAAGATTGAATAGAAGTCAAGTAAGTTAAAATAAAAATTCAAAATAATATTTTTAATTAAAGGATCAAAACTTGATTAGATTATAGGTAAAAATCAAGATGTTAAAGTCATGGTTTAATAAAGAAAAAAATAAATAAAATTTTTTATTGAAAAAATCAAAAGTATGAACAAATTCTTTTGAAAAAATTGAAATAAAGTAAAAATAGATAGTAATTATACACCTTTATTGATTATCTTATAAAATAGCATGAATTTTTACTATTCTTTCATTTTTAGTATTGACTTGCAATTCAGCTTCAAAGAAACTAGGCCAATATTTAATATAATCTTTAGCATAAAAAATTATTCAAAACTAAGAATTCTATTGCATTGTATTAAGTAATAGAATTTTATATAATATTGTAATTCTATATTCTTTTAAATGAATTGTATATTGACATCTTCATATAGGAGTATTAATAAAAATATTTGTTATAACTTGCAGAATATTTTTTAAGATATAAAATAAAGTAAATCTTTTCAAGTTTCATTGAAAAAAAATTTTTTTAAATAATATTTAAAGATTAAATAAAATTATAAAGATTATTATGTACTATGTATTTAATTAAATTTAAAATATATATATAATATGATACATGTGTAAGTTGAGACATAACTGGCTTTAGAACATTCTGATAACACTTTTTTATATAAACTTCAAAGTCAGAAAAAAATAAGATAATTTGTTAAATAGAATATTATAATTTGTTAAAATATAAAATAAAATTTGGTCTATTATTATATTATTAATACTATTTAAAAAATCAACTGAAATAAGTTTTGTAAAATTATGATAAATAAAATAATATTAACAACACTATATATGTAACTATCTAGATTTTTATCCCTAATAATAGAAATATATTTTGAATCAAATAAAAGTTTTAATGAAATAATATTTTCAAAAAACTGAAAAAAAATAAATTTGTTATGAAGTAGATGCTTTTGAAATTACACTTTCTTCTTTTAAATTTTTTTTAAAAAAGAAAATAATTGATTAATTTTTTGAAGTGATATATCGGTATCAAAGAAAGTTTTAACTAAATCTTTAATAACTGCTTTTCTAGATTCAATAGTACATAAAAAAAGTTTGTAAAGTTTATTGTTAAATAGATTTTTATTTATTTTCATAAGTTTTTATTTGCTTGATGTTTATTATCATTATATGAATAAATATAAAAATAATTCTTACATTATTTCTAGATATTTTTTAATTCAGAATTCAATATTTACTATTAAGTTTTTTATTAAACTTAAAACTATATTATATGAAAAAAAAGAAAATTTTGATGAAAAAAGTAAAAGAAAAGGCATAATAAACTATAAAAGTGAATGCAATTGATTTAATAGGAATTTTCATAATAAAAAATATGAAATTTATATATTTTTAATATTTATAACTTTTAAAATTAGAAATTTTGCAATATATTATTTCTTTAAGCATTTTGCAGGCAAATTTGCCTGCAATTTTATTTAATAATTAAAATTATTTATAATATTTTTAAATATTTTTAAAATAATTTATTTAAAAATCTGATGTTTTCTAAGTAAAAATTCAAAAAAAAATGTAATTAATTAGTGATTTTTTAAAGATAAATAAATATATGATAAATTATTATGAAAAAAAATTAAAATTTTAAACTTATATATCTTGTTATCTATTAATCTCAGAAATATGAAAATATAATCATTTAAGAGGTTTTAATTAGATAAATCCAACAAACTAAATTTTAATTTCTTGAAATTATTAGATAATAAGTTAAAATTAATATTTATTAATAATTAATAATTTTAAAAATTAAAAATATTATTATTAGGTAGATTTTAATATAACAAATTCAATAAACTTTATTTCATCTTTTTATAATCACTAGATATTAAAATATAATAATTTTTCTACAATGTTTTATAACTAATTTATACCTATATTTTAAGGAATATGAAAATCTATTTTTTTTAATTTTGTAAAATATTATTATGTAATTATATAAATTTTATTAATATTATAAAATTATGTAATATTTGTATAATATTATAATTAAAAGAAATTATCAGCTCTAGTTTAAATTTTTCTGTAACAGTTTTTACAACTTTATTATTAGCTATTCATAAATATTATTTTTTACAAAGGTTGTCTTTAAATAATTTGTTAATATATAGCTATATCTAGAGACTGATAAATAGTTGTTAAACTATCTAAAATAATCATTAGATTAATATCTTTTCATAAAATTTGATTTTAACAGACTAAGCATCAGAATAATTAAAAAAAAAAAGAATAAAGAGAAAATAATATACTTTATTGACAAGATAATTCCTTTTTTTCTAAATAGTCTTTAAAAGGATTATATATCATAATTGTTAGATCTTAAGATTTATTATTTCTTATATTATTAAGTAATTAATATACCTTTTCATCAAATTTGAATCTATCTAACAATCTTTTTAAAATTAAATAAATATCAGAAGCAATTTGTTTTTTATCTCTTATTTTTTTTACTTAAAAATATAAATTATTAGTAGTTTAGTTCTATCTGAATAAATAAATTTCAATCTAAAAAAATAAAAATAAAAATAATTATTAAGTTTTTGTCAGCAACACAAGTTAAAAAATTGTAAACTAATTCTTTTGTTGACTATTTTACAGATATGAATTGTTTTTTATTTTTTAAATTAATAATAAAATTGCCTGCTATATCAAATTAAACTAGTATCTTATTTATATTAAATATGTTATATATTTTAAAGACTTTTTAATTTTAAGATTTTTAATAAATTAATAAAAAAAATTTAATAATTTTTTAATTTATATAGATAACTTTTATGAAATTTTATATATCATTAAAGAAATACTTTTTTTTTCAAAAATATATATAATCAATGATTTGACAACTTAAAATTTTTATTAAATTATTATAAAAAATTACATTATCTAATCTTTTAAAATATTTAATATCTTTATTTATATAAGTGAATATATTATAGTTAATTCTTACTTTCTTTAATTAATTATTTACTTATAAAACTTTAGTATAAAAAACTTTTAATTAGAATTAATACTTTTAAAATTTATTTATTTTTTCTATTCAGCTTGTATTTACCTTAACTTATTGTTCAATTATGCTTTTATTAAGTCTGAAATTAAGTTACTGCTTTATTACTTTTATATTTCTTTACATAAATAATAATTTACTTTTTGTTTAAGAGAATAAGAAGTACAATTATAATTAATATATTTTTGTTTAATAATTTTAGACTTGCTTATTTATGCTTAGTAATTTGTATTATTATTTATAACTATTTTTAATATTAATCAAATAGAGCTTCAAATAGATCAGTTCAGGTCAGATCAATCAAGTTATCTAAACTGTAAGAATCAAATCAGATCAAATAAAAATCTGATCTGATTTAAATTTTTATTTGATCTGACTTAATCTAATTAAATTATTCAAAAAGAAAAATTAGTTATCATTCAAAAAAAATGATAAAACATTATTCTTGAATAATAAAAATATCATTTAAGAATAATAATAAATCATTTTAATTGAACAATAAAATCATCATTCAAGAATGATAATAAATTATTCTAATTAAATAATAAAACATTATTCAAAAATGATAATTAGTTGATCTGAATTTGTTAAGTCAGATCAGATTAACCTGTTGACCTAACCTGATATTAACCTGAAAACTTACTGACCTAATCTGAATTTTTATATTAGGTCAGATCAGGTAAACAGGTCAGCCTAACCTGATTTGGAGTTCTATAATCAAATTAAAAGTTTGTATAAGATTTGTATTATAAGATAATAATTTACTGATATTTCATCATAATAATCGATAAATTAATAATATACAAATCACAATAATTAAGATTAAATAAACATTTAAAGGTTTTATTATAAAATTCTAAAAAAAATAAATACTTAAAAATAAATCCTTTATAATAAAAAAGGTGTTATTTTTAAAACTATATGATAAGTTGTGATATTCTTTAAAATTCTTAAAGATTAATATCCTTATTTCAATTGGCAATAACTGAGTTAAAATTCTAAATATCTCTTATTTAAACTGAAGTATTAATTAATTATTATTGATTTTTTTTAAATTTAATATTAAAAGTAAGATAATTAGTAAATATTTATATCTATATTTTCTTTATTTTAAAAAGTTTGTGAGAAATTTACATTAGGTCTAAAGGATACCATTTCTATTGAAAAACTAAAAAAATGAGTTTATGTTTTGACTATGATAAATCTACTTCTTTGTTTATAATTGATATTTATTATATATTAAAGATATACAATACTAAAGTGAAGGTTTAAGAACTAAAAATCTGTCTTTTACTTTGGTATTGTGTGTTTGGGATTCTCAAACCTCAGAAATTATATTGATTTTTTTATTATATGAGAACAACTTATAAAAACTATAGAATCTTAATTTCTATATTATTTTAGATAAGCTTCCAACTGGCTTAAAAGGTTAATTTCTATATCGATTTTTTTATTATATTAGAAAAGCTTCTAAGGCTTCTAGAATTGTAATTTCTGTATTGTAAATAAATCTAACAAAAAGTAAGTCTAACAAAAAATAAATATATCAGCGTATTAATTAGTATATTTATTAAATAAATCTAACAAAATTAAGTTTAACAATCCTTATTACCTCATAAAGTTTAACAGTTCTCATAAGTTTAACGAAAACCCATAAATAAATCTAACGAAAAATCATGTGACTTTTTAAATCTAATAAACTTTTCAATATACAAGAATGGCTTCTGTATAAGCTAGCTCATTAAATAGCATAATTGTTAAATAAGTCTAACGAGATTTTTGTTCTAACTTTTTCTTAATCAAGAACTGGTTTAATGTAGGCTAGCTTACTAAATAGTATATTTTTATATAAAAGTATAATGAAATATCATCCTGTAAAATTCAGAAAATTCTGCAGAATTGTTCTAACTTTTCTTTAGTCAAGAATGGGTTCTATGTAGGCTAACTTATTAAATAACATATTCTAATATTTTTTCATGAGTTTTTTCTCATATCTCTGATTGAAATCTTTCTTGTAACTCTGATCAAAGTCTATTATAGTATCAGGTAATATGGGGTCTTTGCAATAGAAAGGGAGAAAACTCAAAAAAAAATAAAAAATGAGTTAATAATAAATCTGAACAAATTATAGTATTTGAAACATTTTTGGCTTATAAACTAAAATTTTAATTTTTTTGGAGTTTCCTCCCTTTCTATTGCAAAGGCCCATATAATATTCTTTAATATATAATGAGCATTGCTCATAAGCTAAAGCGATAGGTTTACCACAATCAAAACAAGATATACTGTATGTTTTTTAGCTTTCTAATGGAATCAACATTCTTTAGGTCTAATACTAGCATTCCTACAAACCTTTCTAGTATCACAAAAAATAGGTAAAAATATTTGCTGATCATCCTACTTTATTATTACTTGATTCAAAAAGATTAATTAATAATTAATTAATGCTTCAGTTTTACAATAGCTAAAACCGCTTCAGAAAGCTTGTAAATACTTGTCTTCAATAAAATTTCTATAACCAAAAAGTAAAAGATACATAGGAAATAATTAATTAAAGAAAAAATTATATAAATAAGTAATAGCACGATGGTTAGAGCTAACTAATATACCAAATATCTGATGCTTACCCAGAATATATAGAAGAATTTAGTATAAAAATAGCTGATTTTAATACAATTGAATCTACTGCCTATATAGCTTTACCTGAAATTTTGCCAAAATGTAATAACAGAATTATTAATATTCAAAATAATGATGACTAGTATTTCAGGTGAAGTGTTTTAGGAACTTTGCATTCTGTAAAAGTTCATTCTGAGAGAAATTTACATCAGCTATATGGAGCTTTAATGAAGGAATTTAATATGAAAGATATTCTAATTTCAGTGCTGGTCTCAATACCAGTTTATAAAAAATTTGAAGAAAATAATCCAGAAATCAGTTTATGTGTTTATAAATAGCACAACTAAAACAAATATCTTGACTTTCGATATGTTTTAGAAAGAAGAGGGGATAAATATAAGCAAGTAAATCTTTTAGTAATTATGAAAGAAGAAAGAAGTCACTACTGCATTATCAAAGATTTATATAAGCTGATATACAATTATAGGAAGAAAATACCTTTACTAATATTTCCTTCATATATATTCAACAGAGAAAGAATATAAGGAAACATTTACTGAAATGTAAAGATTTGAATAATGCTCTTCAGCAATCACAAATGCTAGTAAAAAATAGGAGTGTCAAAACTTTCTATAATCATAAGTGCATACAACTAAATCCATATCGCATTTTCTGAAATTTAGAAATGTTAACCAAAAAGTTAACCTTAGAAGAGAAAACAAAGTTAACCTATACTGAAAGATTATAGATGTATAAGTTGTGTAGATACTGCTACGTAGTTATTCACATGAACAATTTGCTTAATTATAAGTTAATAGGTCATAATCTATATAGAGGGTCAGATGCCTTAGAAAAATTCATTGAAAGAATCGAAAGAGAGCTTCTAAATATTCAGGAAGATTTATCTGCACTTGCAAAAATAATAATAGTATCAAAGCATATAATAAGACGTCAGAATGCTAAATTTGCAAGGGATCTTTTTTAAAACCAACATTAGAGATAATACAAAAACTCAAAGAAGCAAAGCATAATTTATTAGAAATCAAAGAATAGGAATCATGCATGGAAAAAGAATATTCTAAAAAGAAAGAGGTACAGAAAAGATACTGAAAAGCTTTAAATACACTTAATTGAAAAGTAAAAGATTATAATCATATAAATAAAAAGTACTGAGGCTCAGCTTATGACTCTTGTAACAAAAAATTGCGAATAGGTTTTTTCAAAATTAAAGTACTTCTTATCTATCATAATTTTCGAGAGTATAACTCTCATCTGCTTATGAAAATTGTGAGCAAATTTACGGCTGATAATCTAAATTATATTCCTGAAAATATAGGAAAGTATAAGGCCATAGATGTTGGTCAACTCCAATTTTTTGACAGCTTCCAACATATGAGAATGAAAGCTTGAAAAAATTCTCTTAACTGTCAAACATTTTACTGAAAAAGGTTATTCAATAGAAAAGATTAAACTTTTTTTTTGAAAAAGTGTATTTCCATATGATTAGACAAATTTGTGAGATAAATTTGACAGAATAAAGCTCCTATTAAGAAAGGATTTTTATTCAATTTTTAGCCAGCAAAGGAAGATTATGAATATACACAAAAAATATGATAGGAATTTGAGATACAGATCTTTATCTTAAAACTGATGTACTATTATTTGCTAATATATTCATGAACTATACCATTATGTGTTTGCAAGATGATGGTTTAGACCCTTCTCATTATGTCTCAATGTTCAGTATGTTTAATAATTCCTTATATAAGAGTAGTGGAACTGAACTTAAACTTATGACAAATATTGTAACAGGATTGGATTGACAGACGTGGCGCAGTAAGTTGCAGATCTAAATGTCAGACATATTAGACATATTTGATATATTTGATATATTTGATATACTGGACATATTTGATATATTAGACATATTTGATATACTGGACATATTTGATATATTAGACATATTTGATATATTTGATATATTTGTTATATCCATCTATATACTAAAATTAATATAAATAGAGAACGATAAAATCATGTA
>CAJVPQ010001044.1:0-20824 GCA_910591825.1 Funneliformis caledonium
AAGACCCTATTGATTTCTACCAACTCCTGATCAATCTGTCGAACAAATTCTTGAGTGGCATTTTCTCCACGATATAGGAAGGGTCCCCATGTCTCTCCAGAATCAATCCAATGAACTTTATAGCAGAAACTATTGGCCTTTTGCTCCATAAGCTTACGCATGTTACTTCCATAAGACTCTGAGCATTTCTTATTATCGGCCTCAAAGTCTGCTATAATAACACATGGGGCATTAATCATTCTTCCATAATTCTTAAACTCCTTGAAATCATTAACATCTTTTATAGGCAATGTGACTAATTGAGGAGCTTCGCCTAATCCTGGACATGAACTTAGATGATATTCTAAAGCATTTTTTGAAGGCCAGCTTCGAAAGCATCCGTTGCATAGATGCTTTTTTTCTTTATGAGCGGTATCCCCATATACCAAGCCATCTGGATTTTTGATCCAGAGAAAGTGATTCTTTTGCCCATACTTTTCGTCTTCAAATTTGGTAATATCTGTAAGAGCCATAAGGTGAATAACATGCTGTCTGTTAAAGTTTTTATTGGCAATTACAGGTTTGGGCCATGCTGTTTTCTCATTCCATTCCCAAACATTAATGGAAATATCTGGGTTCATCTTCTCTATCTTATTAAATATTCGTGGGCAGACAGGTGTAGGCATTGGGATACTATTTAGCTTGGTCTTTTCTAAATATTTTTGAAAACTTTTTATCTGATATATGCGTCTGCCAAGATGGTCTGTTTTCTGTCTTGATATGCGAAATAACATCCTAATGCTCCCTAAAGACAATTATCTGTTGGTTTGCCTGTAGCTGGATCAATAATATCTGAATTATCTGGATTGATAGTACATTTTTTATTGGCGAGCTTTTTGGAAGTAGGGATATATGATCCTTCAAGAGCACGACGAAAAGTATAAGATTCAATCAATATCATCTCAATTCAGAAAAGGATCTTGCCAGATTCTTCTTTTAGATATGTTTTGATCTTTTTATCAATTTCTACTCCAGAACGAGTTATGTGCTCATCTATATATCTCTCAGAAAGGATTTCATGCTGTAAGCCTCTATAGTATGGATGGTGATAACTGATTTTATAGTTTGCTAGATCGCTAATATCACCCATTCCTTTATATTTATATTTCATATATGTAGCATATATGATCAGTACTGATTTTATTTGATCTTTTTTGCGAAGCTCTTTTTGGAGAACGCTTGTAATTGCCTCATGTGATGAAGCCATAAGCTGTGGCATGTATGAGGCATCTGCATATTCTTTTGAATTATTCTGCTTTTTATTGAAAGCATATGCAGGATTTTTACATGAAGGAACAGTTCCCTCCCATACTGTTATATTTTTTAGTAATCTATGTTGTCTGTCAGGATCACGTTGCCTTTCTAAGAATACTATATCCCCTTCAGGAGGCTCAACCTCTATTTCATTATCATCCTCTTTATAAATCGATCTAAAATGTTTTCCAGAAGCATATTCCTTTTCTAGTTCATATTCTTATCTTTCAGCAGGTGAAAGGTTCTCTATATACTCCTGCTTATTCTTTTCTTCTTTCTGCTCAATCTCAGCTAATGTTGGAAGCCTAGCTTCATCAGGATCTGCTGTGAGGTGCTTTGCTTGATGTTCACGATCCCATTTTTCAGCCTCTTTATTAGTAATAAATTTCCTACCACTTGGGTCTACAAACATATTGCAAAGCATGCAAGAAAATTTATTATACAGAACTATTATTCATAACTGTGTTATTGGATATGGTTTAGGAAAAATCCAACTGGACATAAAACTATAATATTTGATTAATGACCTCTGGTGCGAAGAACCTCTCTTAGTATAACAGGAAAACCTTCATACACAATTACACTTTCACCTTGGTGACATTGATAATGCATTCCTTTCCCTTCTTATTAAATCAACCATTAATATAACACCAGAATTGAGTGAAAGCAAAAGTGTTTACAATGTGATAAACAGCTTAAATTCTTAACCATGGAAGAATAACAATATAATCAACTATTTAATTATTTAATCAGCCAAACCTACTCCACTACCTTTAATCAAATACAACAACACAAATTAACCATACTATCAAAGTATTATATTATCAAATATAATTTACTATACAAAATTAACAAAAACAACCCAAGTAACCCAATTAGAGTATTCAAGAAAACAGAATTAAAACCTGCACTTTACATGTTTTACAATGATCCAACTACCGCTCATAGTTCAAAAGAAAAGATGATGGAGAAAATTAGAAAATGTTTTTATTGGCCTCAAATGTTTAAAGATATCAAGAACTATGTACAATCATGTAACTCTTGTCAGAAAAGAGAAAGAGCTTCAAGGATAGAACCTCTACATCTTATACCTATTTGACAACCTTTTCATTGTATTGGAATAGATTACATTAGACCTTTACTAGCTTCAAGTAAAGGAAATAAATACATAATCATTGCTATATATTATAAAACTAAATGGTCAGAAGCTAAACCTGTAAGACATAATGATGCTAAAACAACCGTACAATTTGTATACAAAGATATAATTTGCAGACATAGATGTCTTAAAAAAATACTTACTGATTATAGTACAAATTTTAACAATCAACTATTACATGAATTACTACAGAAATTCGAAATACCTCATAAAATGTTAACACTATCCCTATAAAATCTCAGTATCCATAAATTGTATATATTATAACATATTTATTCATATAATGTCTAACATGTTTATTATTTGTTTATGAATTAACCATAATTTTAAAATCGACTTTTTTAAATTAAACAAAATATACAATGATTATCCTATCATTTTAAATAAATGTATAAATAATGTATATTACATAATTAACATATAAAGAACATCTATAAATTGTAAAAAAAAATATGTACAAGAATATAAAATGAATAATAATTATTCAAATTCTTTATCTATTATATAATATATTCCATTAAGATTAAAGAACTCTACACAATGATCAATTGCAAAAATATCAATAAATTCATATATACTATATCTTGAAAATGACAAAAGTCCAACATTATCCTTTTTAATATTTGTTGCCCAATGGATATATGCTAACATATGAATTCTTCTGTCAAATTCATAAGTCAAATAACATTCAACATTACCATAAAATTTTTGTAATATAAATTTAGAAGGTTTTTTTGGAAAGGCAGCCTATTTATCTACTTCTATAATAGCCTATATAAACTGAATCAGTAATTTGATTATAAACATAAATACTCATCAATTAGATATACACCAGAACTGAATAGTTAGTTCGAATTCTTTTTAATCTATTTTGAACTAATGTAATATCTATTTTTTATATATAAGCGTCCATATATTGTACTATTTATCAAAAAAGTCTATAAATCATAATTAAATACAAATCATTATTGAAATTAAAAATAAAATAAAACTTTACCTTAAGTTTTCGATTAGTAATATTATAATAAACAGAAAAATGCTCTTTTATTTTTTTTAATTGAGTTTATATTTTCTTGATAGAAAATATAACTTTTCATCTGTTTTAGGTTGAGAAAATATAAGATGACTTTCATAATGTTTGCTTTGTTGAAGAGGAAAAACTTCTTTATAAATGGTTTGATAAAATTGCAAATAATTGAATAATTCCCAAATGTGAACATTATTGATTATATTTTTATAAGAGTGAAGTCAAGATTGAGCTAAAGAAATAAGCATCCTACACATTTGTTCCATTGGGAATTGCCAAGTGGCCCAACATGGACCAGTATTTTCAATACTATCAGCTATATGTAATATGTTATAAAAACATAGTTTCATTGTACTAATGCATACTTCTTAACCACAGTAATATTCTCTAAGTAATAAATAAATAAATAATTAATTAATTAAATAATATCAATATATATTTAAATTAATATCATTTAATAATCTTTACCTTTTATAATATTTGTAAAAAAAATAAATAAGTATCAGATATCTCTTATATCTTGTGCTGTTAATGTTAATTTTTGACATAAACGTATAGCACTAATAAAATTAGCCCATTCTATATAATGTCTTATTGGCATTCATTCTTTTAAAAGAGGTAAAGAGTATAATGTTATCCATGTAGCCCATTCCTCAGCTTTATATCCATTATGATAAAGAAATATATTATGCGGTGATCATTCAAAATAAGATAGAATGGTCTTACAAATATAATGTATTTTAATTCCTATTTCTTTCCATATAGTTTTATTAAGTACATAATCATTATTATCATTACCATTTGAAAAAAAATTTTCAGTCTAAAGCTTAAACATATAGCCAGTGATATTTTCATAAATAAGATGCATAAAATCAATCAGAAAAGAAAGTTGAAATTGAATCGCTTTTAAATTAAACAATATATTGCGTTCCTTTATTCCTATTATTTAAAAGTGATTATATTTGCATTAAATTAGTTTATATAATATATATATATTTATTTATATTGAGAATTAAACATACCAAATTGTGTTGTTAATTCATCTTTTCTTTTAGATGTAAATGTTTGATTCAGTTGACGAATATGATCTTTAAATTGTCTATGAGTATGTAAAGGTAAGTTTTTAGGATCATATACTTTACATTCTTTCTTGCTTGTTGAAGGTATCATTGGAAAATATATATGGTTTATATAAATGCCCCAAATATCATAACAATGACATCCTTTATAAGAATAATGTTCAGTAAGGTTCATAAGTTTTGTTAAACCAGGCATGTCTTCTGACTATAACAAAACATATGCGTGTAATAAAAAAGATTCCTCTTTTAATCCATCATAGTAATGTATTCCATTTAATGATTATGAAAATTACTAAATAATTAAACATTATTTAAATATAATAATAAAAGATAATAATAATATATTAATATACCTTCAAGCTTCTTTAATTCCTTAACTATAGGATGCATAAATGAATTGAAGTATTTGGATTCTTTTGGACCTGATATGATGGCTGTAATCATCATATTCTCTTTTTAACATAGTTATCTGGGTAGATATTTGCATTAATCATTAGAACTATCCAGCAATCATCAGTTTTTTGTCAGAAGATTTGATAACCATCAACAGAAACAGTTAATGTAATATCTCAATCATTTTGGAAGAAACCATTAGATAAAAGATCATGATATCTTGACCCATCAAAGATATCTCCAATATTTTTATTAGTACTGAAACCTTAACGCTGAGTATAATGATACCTTAATTCTTCAGAATGTGTTAGATCTTGATATTGGATAATAAAACGATCTTTAATAGAGAAATATATCATTTGACGTTAAGGATGACGTTTTTGATTTGATTTTTCAATCCAAAATCTTAGTATATGATAGTATTCATATTCATCATAATTTTTGTAACTTCTGGTATATGCATAACAAGAATTAAAACACATATCTACCTATATTAGCATTATTGGCATTATAGATTTTAACATACTTTTTATTTGATGAAAGCTAGTATCACTACTATTAACTGCTATTATTATTTGACAAAATGCATCATTTGTTAAATTATGATGAGCCTTGATTTTGAGTAATCTTAATACATAAACTAATTTGTCTGACAATTTTATTCCTTCATTAAAGTCTAAGTCTAAGTATAAAAAATGAAAAAATAATTATAATATTTCCAAAAAAAAAATAACAATAATATAATATATATATCATGCCAGATATATTATCAGATGAGTCTTCTGATACAGATAGTATAGAATTTGAAATATCATATGAATCCTCTGATATAGACAGCGTAGAACTCAAAGTAGATTTAGCTTTTGAATCCTCTGATACAGATAGCAAATCGATCATAAATTCTGATTTAATTTTATTAGTAATCATCACTTCTTCAATAATTCCTGAGATATTGTTCAATAATTTATTATGAAATTACATCTAATATCGTTCGAGAGTCCATTAAATCTGAATAATTGAACTATTTCACTTTCTGAACTAGAACTAACATCTGAAAAACTTAAAACTGATGATCCAGAATTAGAACTAGAACTTAAGATAGAATCTGAGATATGTGGCTTTTCATAATCTTGTCTACGATGTCTAGTTCTTGTAGATTTTGATATGAATATTTAATTCCTCTTTCAATATCTTTTTGACGACATTTAAAATATGTACAAAAAACTTTATTTGATTTCTGACTTGACATATTCGTAATAAAAAAAGGTGAAAAAGAAAACAGAAGAATATTATTGACAAGATAAAAAAAAAGAAAAAAAAAACCAATTTAAAAATATTCTTAAATAATCAGAATTTATACTTATTAATATAATATTAATAATATATTTTAAATTATAATTTTACAAATTATATAAAATTAAACTATTTTAAAAATTTAAATATAATAAAAGCTAATTATTATTTTTTTTTTAATCAGTTAATTAATTATTAAATTTAATTCTAATTGTAATATAAATTTAAATAAGCTAATAAATTTTTTGTAATTATAAAATCTTAATTTGATTAAAAATTAAATTAAAATTAAAATTAAATTAACTAGATAACAAATTAATTAATTATTTAATCAACTAATTAATTAATTAATTTAATTTTAAATTATTATTTAAAAATTTTATCATAATTTATATTAGTAAAAGATTAAATTAATTTTTTATAAATAAATAATTAACATTTAATAATAACTATTCAAAAATAATAAATAAATAATGAATATTATATTTATTCAAATTCTTTAATAAGAAAATTTATTTATTAAAAAATATTTATTATAAATTTTACTACTTTTAATAGAAATATATACAATTAGCATATTGATTTCTATTACCTAACATTTTTTAAAAATAACAATTTGTAAAATTTAATATTCTTTTAAAAAATAAATTATAAATATGATATATTATTTTTTATTTATTATTTAAGCAATTTGTTATTTACATAAAACTTTGTTCTTTTATTAATACTAAATAGTAATAGAACACAATTCTAAAATAATATTATTTAATTAATTATTAATTTATAAATTACTAACATATAAAATTTACAAGAATTATAGTATTCATTTTCAAAATTAACAATATTGTGTTTTCATTTTTGAAGTAAATTTGATATTTTATTCCATATTTTAAATTATCTTTACATAAAATACCTAAAAAAGGTTAATTTTTTAAAGTTATTATTGTTTTTAGATCAACTAAAAAATATTAATCTAAAATTATTTAAATCGTTGTTTAAGAACTTCTACAATATTTTTATAATTATAATATTTATAATTATATGTTTAATTAATTCAATTGATAAATATATCATTGGATACAATATTGTTATTAGAATGATTGACTGACAATTCAAAGCAATAAAAGACATTGCATTTAAATATGATACGAAAGCTTTGTTTTAAAAAAATTATCAACCATTTCTATATTAATTTTATCCTTTTCTGTTACAATTGTAGATCAAAAAAAATTATAAAAGTGAATTCAAACCAAAAATTTGATCATGATTTATCCAATGAAAGTATCTTGATAATACAAAATCATGCAGATTATTTTTTCGTATTATATATAAGGCATGCTCATTATTCAAGGAGTTCATATGATACAAAATTCTTCAGAAGTTTTAACAAGATTAAATAGCTTTTAAACATAAAGAAGATTAGTTAAATTTGTGTAATATAGACTATATGGTAGCTTCTTACATTCCTTATAGGGTTCGTCCTGATGAAGGTGAGTATTGTATTCTCTGTAAGTAGCAATAGGTAGTTTTTTTTACCTAACTCTTTGCTTTTTATTAGATTCGTCCTCATGGAGAGGTAAAGCTCTGCATCTCTGTTAAGTAGCCAAATTAGATATGAACTATTAACACGACTTTTTGATAAAGTCTACAATTCTGAATTAGTGATCTATTATGTAATTTCCTTTATACATCAACTAAGAAGTTAGTTGTTAAATTCATATTTAACCATTTTGCCTTTGTTTTACATCTGATTATTATATCTTGAGGTATTTCTCACATTTGACCTTTTTTGTAAAGGCAGATACTAAGAGGATAAGTAAGATGATCTGAAAAAGATTATAAAAGAAGTTACAAATGTAATAATAGATATCACTACCTTATCAAAAATGAAAAATTCTGATAGAAAAACAGATAATGCAACAAAATCAACAAACAGAAAATATAGACAAATAAGAGTTACTACATAAGATAATACACTCTTAAATCGTAATGCTTATTTTCATTTTAACATTTTTTATATTCATAGATTCAATAACGCAGTCTGAAATTTATAAAAGTACAAATTTTAAATAAGTTACCATCAAATACTTCTTTTATTTCTAAACTAATAAACTATTAAAATCTCTGAATCAGCCAAATTTATCTGAATACAAAATATAAATCAGTTGATGGAAAGGCTCAATTATGGTTTAATAGGCTGATAAAAGTATTTTGCTTAATATAGGATGATGTGATAGCAGTAGATACACATAAAATGGCTATCTAAAAGAACTAATACTAAAAATTTATGTCAAAGAAAGAACATATTTCTCAAAGTACACTCATATAATTTTAGAGATAAAGAAATAAAAGCTGATATCTATTTAGATAAAGGCCAGCTGCTATACTACATCCGTATACTTGTTCAATAGTAGCTGTGTTTCTTTCTGATAGGCAATTTTTTATATCATGAGCTACGATAGGATAACATTTTGTTATCAGAAATTTCAAACAACATTTTATAAAAAGGTTATTCTAATGATTTCTCAAAAATCACCTCTCATAACGATTATTAAAAATTAGAAAAAATCATAATTTTTGAAGTATTACTTTTTTAGTGATAAAAAATCAAGTAATGTATTTATTTTATTTAACAAAATATACATTTTGATTGATAAAAAAAATATTTGACTAATATAAAAAGATAAGTAATTGACTTAACAGGAAAATTGTATTCATATTACCACTAATCATTGACTTGTAATATATAAAAAAGGAATGATTTTTAAAAAAATCTTGATGTCATTTTTAATAAAACATTATTACTGTTTACTATTACTATATTTGTTATACTATTTCAGTATTTTGTTATACTATTACAGTAATTTATTATACTATTTCTGTATACTGTTTTACTGTAATGTTTTAATGAAACAGAAGTTCTTTATATATCAAAAAAAAATATCTGTATTTTTTTTTTATAAATTTTTATATTTCTAATTTAGCCTTTTTTAAAAAATTAAAATTGGTTTATATAATATAATTAATAGATATTGTAAAAAAAGGATCTATAATGGCGTAACTGATCAACACCTTTTATTAAATCAAAAAAATATATATAAAAATTTAAGCTCAACTTTTTAAGGGTAGACAAGATGCAATTGGTCACTAATTTGATTGATTAAATTAAAAAGACAAATTAATTAGTAATCCAAAATAATGTTAAAAATAATACAAATTTGCAACTTACCTTTATTTAAATAATACAATTGAAATCTGAGTTTAAATCTAAAATTGTCTAAATAAAAAAAGGAAAATAAAAAAAAAGATTAGTAATCCAATACAATACAAAAAAAACCTTACCTTTATCACAATAAACTGATCAGACAGAACCTGATCAAAAGCTAGAAAAAAAATAATAAATAAAAGCATTAAAACAATAGAAAAAAAAAAATAAAAAAATCTGTCACTTATTTTACTGTAATAGATCGATCAGATGAAATCTGATTAAGAGCTAGAAAAAATATAAATAAAATAAAAGCGTTAAAATAATAGGAAAAAAAAAGAAATAAAAAAATCTGTTACTTATTTTACCATGATAGATTGATTGAATAGAACTGAATCAAGAGCTAAAAAAATAAAAAAAATAAAAGTATTAAACAATAGAAAAAAAAAGAAAATAAGATAAGCCAGTCTTTCAACTCATTTCACAAATTTACACCTATAATAATAAATCTTTTTTTATAGTTTTTTATACTATATTGTATTTAATAATAAGATAAGGTAATATTCATCTTGAACATGAAATATTTGTGTAATATAAGCAAATAGTTCCATTAAAAGTAACTATATAATTTTTATTTTAAAAAGAAATTGATTCTTCATTTCTAAGAGATTCTATTATTTGTGAGATAAAATTATAATGAAAATAGTGATGAAATGATTTGATATTAGGCTTATTTGTTTCTGATCATTTGGGTTTTTAGTTACAAAATCCGTTAATAATCCAAATATGTGATCAAATTCAGAATTGAGTTTAGGGATTCTGATCGTAAAAAATTTTAACAAAAATTAATTAACTATTTGTTTTTATTATATGATCAAAAAATTTCCACTTTTTACTCAAAAAAAATAAATTGCTGATCAAGTTACACAATTTTATCTGCCAATAATTATCAACTTAGAACTCAATCAAAAATCTGAACAATCAAACTTATTAAGGAAAAGTTCTTTAATTAGATGATGAAAGATTTAACATTGATTTAATGATTAGTCAAGAACTGATAGTAAGCATTAATCACTTGTATAATTGAATATTTTTACGATTTTAAAAAGAACTCTTAATAGGCACTTTATATAAATGAACTAACCAGTTAGTAGTTTTACATCAATAAACAAATTCATTAACTAAGTTATCAGATTAGTTATATGATCAATTTTAAAAGATAATGATCATGTTCATGCGTTCATATGGTAATACAATCATTTTTATTATTTAAAATTTTTACATATAAGAACATGAAACATATAATATTAAAGAAATCTACTTTATACAGTAAATGAAATTTTAAAGTTTAATTGAATTGGTTATATAATCAATTATTTAATACTAAATGGGAGATGAAGTCTTCTGCAAACTGCAAACTCTAGTTATATATTAATAATGATAATAATTTTAGGTATATGGGAGGTTATCTATTAAAACTGAATATACAAATATAGTAAATCATATAATCTGTGATATGATTTTAATATCAAACTTTCTATATAATTTTAATATTCAATATAATCTTTACATTTATCTTGATTTCTTTATTTTATTTTATTTTATCACTTAATTTTAAACTTTTTTGAAATTAGACAACTATTATGACTGTAAAGGACTCATTCAATTTCAGAATTTTTAAAAAAAATTTATTTGTCAAGAATATTATATTTACTTGCTAATTATAAAGTAACATAAGATTATGCTAACTAATATATCAAACGGATATTTCTTTTATTTATAAAAATATTTTATTTAAATTTTAATTTATTATATAATTAGTGTATCTAATTCAAAACTAATAATACAACCTGTTAAATATTAACACAGTTTAATTAATTACTACAGTATATAAATTGCAAATAAGTTCATTGTAAAATTATAAAGAATCAGATTTATTTCTATCGCTAGTTAAATCAGCTTTTTTAAACAAAATTCAGAAAGTCCATTATTTGAAGATTCCCTATAACAATAAGAGAATTAGCTTACTTATAAAAATAAAATTATTACCATTTTTATCCATGATAAAGTGCTAAAAATGTATATTTATCTAAAGAAAAAATAAAAATAAATGGTTTACTAATGTTCTTAAAAAAAATACACTATTTCTAACATTCAATTTATTATTACAAAGTAGTCTAGAGTTCTAAGATTCATATATACCTGTTCTTTACAAATTACTTAAATAGAATAAATGAATAATTTGAAAAACAAAAAATTTGAATTTTCTATTTGGTCTGCTTATATCGAGCTTTTTTTTATTAATTGATTATTTTTTATTTTCTTAAATAAAAAAAATTATCAAGCTTGTTATTTTATATAAACAACTACTATCAAAGATAAATATATTGATGTTATTTACTTTAATCACTATCATAATATAAATTATCTGTCAATTTTATAAAATAAATTTGAGAATTGAGCCATCTGCTTAAATTAAATTGTTTTAAAATAATTTAGTGAAAATATAATATATATATTTAAATGATTTCATAATATATAATTTATAATTTAAAATAATTACTTGGCTGAATTATTAAAATTGTGATATTAAGAAAACAAATTATCAGATTCTGCACTTTGGGAATTATTGGTTGTTGTTGTTGAAAATAAAAAAATATGTCAAAAATATCAAAAATAATTATTATATCAATTATAAGTATCATATGTCATAGCTAGACTCTTATCAATCAAGTTAGACTTTTAAGTTTATATACGTAAAGTTCTAATTTCTAGCTTTATTATATAAGATAGTAAGATATAAATATAATAACAAATAAATTGAAAATAATTAATAAATAAAAATCTATATTACCTTATTGTGTCCTTATATAAACTTTGATTGTAATAATCAACTACATAAGAAATCAAATTAATTTAATTATTGGATTTTTTTTAGGATGAGCTTTAGTTAGATTTAAATCCCTAGTTAATTTTATTTTTGGGTTAATTCTGAATGATTAAGTGTTCTAGAAGTTTTATTTATAATATTTTTTTTATCTTTTTTTGTATAAAAATCAGTGCTTTTGCATTAGTCTCTAGTTTATTAATTATAAAGTATTTGACTAAACCTATATAATTATATAAGATAAATTAAGTCAATATATAAATTTTATAATTAAAGAATAAAACTTAACATACCTAAATATCTTGTTGAAATTGCAATAATGAATCACAATATTGATCTATTTTTGGTATATATATTTGAATTAAATGATATGACTTTTGTGAATATTATAAGCTTTTTAGATATGCATTTGAAAAATTTTGAAGTTATTAATTTTAAATAGCATTATTATAATTTTAATTTTTCATTGAATATTGAGAAAGATATTTTATAAATAAAAAAACTATTTTATAATTAGTAAAAAAAAGTTTAAAAAATATGATAACTGATAATTCACTTATCTAAAATTTCAACTATTGCTATATATAAGCTTACTAATAATATTCAAATCTAATACTTTATTATAAAATTATATACTTAAATAAAGAATTTGAATTATTAGTTATAAATTATAAATTAATCTAATTATATTATATGTAATAACCTTGAAGCAGCCAATAATATTTAATATTTTTATTAAATTAAAATAATAATATGAGTTAATAGTTAGAAAAATCAGGTTCTGGAAATTTTTTAGCAAAATTGAAATTTTTATTGCTTTATAATTTTTGATGTTATTAGATTAAAATGTATTAAACTCTTAATTTTAGTTAAAAATTTCTCAAAACCTGATTTTTCTAGAAACTCTTCTATATTAGTTCTATTATAATATATAAATTTTTTAAGTATTTAATGTAAAAATATTTAATAATTATAAAATATAAACAATTTAAATAAATTTTTTAATATTACTATCATAATAAGGTTTTATCTTTTTAGAATTAATACTTAACTTTTTATATTTTAAAATAAATAAAATTATTATTTATAAATATTATCAATAAATTATAAATAAATTAATTTACTATTATTTTATTATATTCTATTTGATTTACCTATAGTATTGTAATTTATATTTATATTTATAATATTTAATATATTTGTTTATTTTTAAATAAAGCATATAATTATAATTAAAATAAACTTGCTATTTTAGATTGTAAGTATTAATTTAAAATATTATTAATTTATTTATAAATAAATTAAAAGTTTTAAGTAAAGATTAAACAAAAAGAATGAATTTTACTATTGTAATAATTTTCTTTTGAATTTTTTTTTATAAAAATAACTTTTAAGTTTAATTATAATATATTAATTATTATAAAAATTTACCTTCTTATTCTTTTATTAATTATAAATAAAATTAAATATAAATATAAATAATTTGAATTATAAATATAAATTAATAAAATTAATAGTTAACATTTAGTAGTTTAGGTATACTTTTGCGTAAAAATTTAGAATTACCTGATGTATTATAAAAAAGGCTTTTTAATGATCCAATATTTTATTAAACAGTAAAAAATTATTTATAATTATTTTAATGAATAAAAATCAATTTTTATTATTATTTAAAAATAAAATAAAAATTATCAATAATTAGATATCTAATATTTTTATATGATCATATGACATATATTTATATTATGCGTTTTTTTTAAAAGAATAAAAAGATTGTATATAAATTACATATAAAACTTTTTTTTATTAAACTTATCATTATATATAATATAAAAAAGATTTCTGACCTATAACTTTATATAATTAAAAAACTAAGTTATTATTTAAATTGTTTATTAAAAATACTTAATATTTAATGAAAATGTAAATAAAAAAAAAATTGATTTTCACAACTTATATTATGAAAATTTAATAAAACATTCTTTAGTATCTTATAGAATACTTATAAACTTTAATAATTGCCTATTTCAATTCTATAATTCATGCTTTTTACAAGCTTTTGATAAACCTTACATGAAATATTCAACTAATATTCTTGAAGAAATGCCTCTAGTTCTCCTAAATTTTTAGATTACTTTTCTTTACCCTTATACACCTTTCAAGTTTATCCTATAGATACTTTATAGAATTAAGATTAGAACTCTATCTTAGCTATAATAACAGGTTCATTTCCCATTTCTTCCATAAAATTTCTGATCCTTGCATTAGTATGAATAGGTGTATTATTCTGCTGAAATAAATAATCACTTTTTTTTTCTTCAAAACTTTCTAAATATTATATTATATAATAGCTAACTAACCTAAACTATGAAAAATACCCTACATTATAATCTTATCTTCACCATATTTTATTGTTAAAATAAGACAGTTAATATTATATTTTTCTTCTAAAAATACTATATCTGAATTTTTCATCATTTTGAATTAAGGTGAATCTTAATTCATCAATCTATACAACTTTTTTTCAATTATTTAATACCTTTTACAAGTCTAATTTAAGTGTATTTTTGATTTTTTTTACTAATACAAGATTTTCTAAGAGTTATACAACTATTATAGCCTATTTTATAGTGAAATAATCCAGATTATCTATGAATAAAATTATTTGTCTATGAGTTAAAAAATGATTTAGATGATAATTATACTTCTGCTGAAAACTAAATAATTAATTCATAGATTATTAGCTAAATATTCATAAATAATCAATAGATCATATGAATAGTAATAAATTTACAAATATTTGAATATTCGTAGACAATTTGAAAAGTCATTATAATGTTTTGAATTTATTATATATAGCTATGAAAGGATCAGACTATTTTGGTAGAATTTCAAAAAATTATGTTATATGTGTTTTAGTCAATTATAAATAAATTTTTTAAAGTTTTTTATTAATATTCAATCACAATTTTCTTTATAATAAATCTTTAAATCTTTGTATAATATATTAGTTCTTATTATAATTATTTGTATTATGCTTTATTGAATATTAAAGTTTAAATATAAATTATAATAAATTATTACGAATATCTGCAGATTTTAACTTATGAATTAGTATTAATCTGCAAATATCTATTAATTTTTGCAGATAATTATAGATAAATTTCACAAATTTGCAATACTTAAATGTAATCTGTATATTTACATTATCTGGATATTTGCATGATTATTATCCACAGATTGTTTCTCTACTATTTCATAATATTTTTTGTATAGTACATTTATATATATTATTTTCAGTAGATTTAATAAAAATTCTTCTAATTTTTTCTTTAGATTTATGCCAGTTTTTATTGATAATAACCTTAAAGTAATATTTATCCTGCTTTATTAATTTTTTAGAATGACTACTTTGAAAAATAATAGTAATAGCACCTGTTTTATAATATTTAATTATTTTATTATAAATAGTAGTTTTATTATAGATTGTTTTTTTAAAATAATTTTTTTAGATTTACCAGCTTCATAAAATTAATATTTTTTATGCTCAAATTCTGTTTATTTTTTTTTTTAACTATTTGCATTTAAAATAAAAAAAAAGAGGTTAAAGTTTTATATATTAATTCTTACTAATTAATTAATAAATAAATAAATACATTTCATTTTAAGTTGCATAAATATGTAATATTTACTGTTTTAGCATTATTTATATTGATCATAAAGGTTATCCTAAACTTTTTGCGTAAGAGTGTAGATTATCAAAGATGTGAATTTTGCTAAATTTTCTTATTAATAAGTCAATTGAATTAGAGCTTATATTAAAATCTATATTTAATTGTGAACTAATACTTTGTTGATCATTTTTATCAAGATAATATAATTGATACATTTCTTCAATATTTTTACATAGAGTTTTAACATTAGATCTCTTCAATGGATCTGCATTCTAACATTATTTCATAAATTTTTTATATTTTAATGTAGTTCCTAATACAATTATAGGTCTCATTCCATTCATTATTTTAGATGTAAGTTCATAATCATAATTAAAATTAGCAAATAGTAGTTATTCAGATGAAATCTCTCATAAAAGCATACTAATACTATATATCTCTGATATAAAAGCACATTTATTTCTAAAATAATCTCAGATATAATATAAGTAAGATTTCCATATATACTTCCTAATAGTTATTACATTCTTTTTATAAAGAAAATAAATATCAGCAATTATATTATAATTGATAAAGATTCTTTTTTCCATATAAGTCAGTTACTATATTTTTGTAAATATTTTTTAAAATTTATATCCATTAAATTCATTACAAGAAAATAATCTTTATCTAATGGATTTTGGGTTATACTAATACATTAAACTAATTCTGACAATTTATTACTTAATATTATATGAAAATGTGCCTAATAACAGAACAGAATTAGTATATTAACTTTTTAATTATATAATTGTATTTTATAAAAATCTTTTTATATTTCTTTAAACCATTATCTTTCAGCTCTTCAAATATTCTCTAACCTTTTAAGTATTACTTTTCTTTTCCAAATCTCATTAATTGCTACATATTAATATTCTATTAAAAATAACTTCAATCAATCCATTTTACCATATATATTTCAGAACATTCACCTTTAGTTAAAAAGTTTATATTTTGTAAATTATTGTATAAGACCTATTCAATCACATTATTTAAAGCATATGTTTCCATTTGACATTTCTGTATTAAATTATCAATTTTAACATTTCTAGATATCCATTTTTTTAAAATTTACTTTTAAATAATTGCGAATACAAAGTTCATAATATGATATCGCAAAGCATTTTTGTGACAGTTTTCACAAATCCTATGTATTCCTTTATTATAATAAATTTTACCATTATCATATTGGCGAATTAATATACTCATTAGCTCTATAAGCAATTTATTAGCAATAATGTATTGTTGTCTCAATTTAAACTGTTTGTCTATATCAGAGCCATTTATCAATGTAAATAAACTACTATATACATCATTAATTAATTCTTTATGAATCAGTGATGTCAAATGTTATTGTCATTTGACAAATTTTCAAATGACTTTAAATGATGTCTAAATGATATAAGAATTTATATAATTTAAAAAAAATGTCATTTGCGAATAACAAATGACAAAATAACATATGTTATTTTTAAATAACAATATCATTAATAATTATTATTACTATTTAATAATTTATTTAATAATATATTACTATATAATTATCTTGTTAATCAAAATTCTAAAAGGCATATTAATATTTAAATAGTTTACAATCATGCAATATTTTTTTAAATTTAGAAATCCATGTTTAAATATTCAAACAATTTAGAGGAATTTATTGTTTGTTTGTTAAATCTAAAGATTTATTGATCTCTTTTTTTGCATTTTATATTTTTTACATATTGATTCATTTTTTCAAATCATATTTCATATTTTTATATATATAAATTAACACTTTGTAGAAATTAAAATGGGCAAAAAAAAGCATACCCTATAAAAAAAGAATGTCCAGAATTTAACAGGAAAATGTACTGAAATAATAATGTACAAATTCTGAATATTTTCATTGTCCGGAATATGTTTCAAATCTTGGTAGTTTCTGGACATTCATTTTGTCCGAAAAATGTCATTGTCCAGAATTTCAATGTTAAAATGCAATATTGGACATTTTCTGAACATTTTTGGATAATTTCCAAACATAAATCTATTTTCTGGACATTTTCAAACATGATTATGTTTTTCCGAATGTATTCCATTTTTCTAAACGTTTTTAGACATTTTTACTATTCATAATATCAAATTTATAACTTAATAATTTATTAATATTTAATTTAAAATTATTTTAATTTAAATTTATTTATTTATTAAAAAAATATAAATAACGATAATAAAATACAATAAAATACAAATATTTTATAATAAAAAATGTACTATTTAATATAATATAAAATATAAAAAGAAATAACATTAGTAATATTAGTAATATTTAAAATGGTAAAAAAAAATAATAAAGTTAATAATAATATTTAAAAAAAAATAATAAATAAGTTAGTAATATTAGTAAAAATATAAAAATAACGTTAGTAATATTAATAATAATATTTAAAAAAAGAAAAAAAGAAAATAGATAGTTAGTAAATTGTTAGTATTTAATAATGTTAGAAAAATAATATTCAAAGAAATAAATATACTTGATAAAAAGAAGAGAAAAGTGAGAAAAGTGAGAACGAAAAAAATTAAAAGATAAAATTTTTTTTTTTTTTCAGTAATCGATATATCCAAGTAGGTCATGAGTGGCGAAGGAGTCAAACACGCGCAAGTCATATTTGAACCTTACTCTAGGCTGACACTATATTGGGAAGATCTTGACTGACTTAATTATCAGCCCTAATCCACATCGTATTACTGGTCTGAAGAGTGCCACCTAGGTCGACATCCCCAAGAGTTAATCCTCAGGATTCCTAAACTTCAGAACCATTGTCAAATTTGGATAGAGGAATCACTTTCAGCCACAGGAACTTTGTCAATTTTTCCCTGTACTTACCAACACCATATCTGGATCACTATTACCTCTGCCCAATATCAGGGTATTTTTAACACATGATCGGGAAGGCTTAGATATTATCATCTTTATAGAACTTCAGAAAGATAGGTGGCTGTCATACCCATATCGTCAAATACACCCAAGAATTGAACCCAGCCTCTACTCCTAATGACAGCTCGATTGGAGGATGCTGCGGCAGTGTAATGCAGTCTATTATCACCCTAGCCACCTGTAGGTAGTACCCAATCTACTAATTACTTGTTAATCACTTCCTTACTTGTGTAAGGGCCCTGAAATTGAAGACGTGAGACAGTATCCATTACAGGCCTATCAGCGAAGGCCAAGTTTTTGTCGATCCCTGGTTTCATTTACATTCACTTGTTCTGCAATTTCAGTATTTAGACATGATTAATGCCGATTGACAGGTCGATCGAACAGTTTTTAACACATATTAGTATATACGTCCACATATTCAATTACATATGAAATTCTTATGAAAATCATCTAGTTTTATGCCTTGGCTGAGACTTGAACCTGTGGCTATTGCAGTGTAACCCACAATAGGAGTTCAGTTATAACCAACCGAACTAGGGACGCCAATCCCTATATTAAATAATTTTTTTTTTTTTTTAAAGTGCGGCAGTTCCACATAAACTTTATTATGATAAAAGTAAAATATAAAAATAAAATATAAATCAAGAAGAAAAAGTGAAAATCTCGTACAGAAAAGAAAATCTAGACTATAGAAGACCGACCCTACACTCCCCCGGATCAATTCTAACCTAAGCTAAAACTATCACTTCTGAGTAATTAAACAGAAATATAACAGGAGAGGGCTTGGCCACTATTGCACCAAAAATTCGTCCAGTGGGATCCAAGTTTTATCATGGTATTTATTGGATCAAAGTTATTGTTATTTGCAGGAATACCGATGGAAAGATCAAAATCTGAAGAGATGAAGTTGTCTTTTTTATCTTTAAGATTAATGTTTGCAGCTTTCTCAATGGCAGATTGACAGGCACACCTTTCAGTTCAAAAACGTTGTGATTCTTCATAAATAAAGTATATTAGTGATGAACATGCAGCTAAAGCTGTAGGCATGTGTGTAAGGTTGTTGTGAATAAATTCAAAGAGGGTGGTAGGAACAATGCCTTTAATGAGAACCACAAAGGAAAAGGATGTTGAAAGGTTCTACCAATTAAGATTATCAATATCGTGCATATGTGTATTGGTAATGTCTTTAAGGTAGTCTTTAACTCGTTGGATGAGCAGTTTCATTTGGTAGTTGACCATTAGACAAGTCCATATATGAAAGAAGTTTTCATCTGCAGCTTCACATCTAGGATACAGAGCTGAGATCAGGAAGAGAGACAGATGTCTGATTTTCAGAATTTTAACTGTAGGAAGCATTTCCAGCAATCGTTGGAATTTTTCATCCTAGTGGTGGAGGCTACATATGATGTATGATTGGTAGCTACATTGTCATTTAGACAAAAGGAGGTGACATACCAATTAATTCCGAAGAATGGGTAATATTTGTTAACTACATGTAAGGATAATATTTGTTGAAGGTGCTTATGCCAGAAGATCTCCTTTACAATATGTCTGATCGGGATAAGAATGGTTGGTTTTTATAGATAGTGAAGCTCTGTGGAGCGGCCGTCAAATTGAGTTGCAAGATTGGGAGGGTAAGAGCATCCTTTACCATAGCGTCTACTTTGTTGTTCAAGAAATTGTTTGAGTGCGCTTTGACTTTTATTAAATATACATCCAGGTTGTGCTTTGAGATCACTTCAAAAAGACAAGACCAAAGCACAGAGTTGTTGATTTTCAGAAGGGGTCTAAAAGTAGGAGACTGCTTCTTGAGGAAACTGAATTTGTTGAATTGTGATATGATAACAGCTGAGTC
>CAJVPQ010001045.1:0-20818 GCA_910591825.1 Funneliformis caledonium
TCAAACAATTTATGAAAGACAACGTTTATTTGTAAGTAATCTTTTAAGTAATATGACACGAAAAATGGCCATTACAACTGACATGTGGACTGCTTGCAATATGCTACCTTCACTTTGATCACAACGGCGGGAAAAATAATTTCCGAATCGATCTAGCAGGCATTGCTGCACCGCGATTAGCACCGCGACTGAGGGATAGTTTGAAACTTTCTTGAACTAGTCCATATGTGAAGTAAGCCACCTAGTTGATTCAGATCTGGTGATGCGTTCTTATCATTATTAATTAAGAGAAATTTCTAAATTAATTTAAATTTTTACATACATAGAAATTCTAAATTTTACAGATGATGATATTAGTAAATAAAATATTTTTGACATACTATTTTTTATATCCTTTAATTAATATACTAATAATTTTTAAATAAATGAATCTCTAAAAGATTATTAGTTTATTGATAAATTTGTTAGCTCATTAAATATTCATATTACGTTTTATTTTATTTTATTTTTGGTTTTAAAGAACAAAAGTTCAAAATTTAGATTTATTTTAATTTTATTAATTGTCAATTATTATAACGTAAGGTACGCATTTATTTATCGCAAGAGAAAAATAATCTCCACTTCCTTTCGTATTAAGATCAAAAAAATTTAGGCTTTCAGTACATAAATAAATAAACGTTAAGGATGATCATATAAAAAAATAGTTCTCTAATCATCGTGATTCTATATTTAAATTCGTAATATGTATATGTTAAAGTTCTTACCCACCCATTTAGAGTTTGCTGATATTTTTTCGTATAATATAAATGTATTTAAAGTATAGTCTCGATTAGCTTGTTGGTAAAATTGAAAACATTTACTATAAACTTTTTAATATGGGCCATTTGCAATGCAATAGAAGAGAAAATTTATAATATTCTCTTTTATTGCAAAGTTCTACGTAATTTTGGATGAAATAATAGGAATTTGCCAACTCAAAATTCTAACTTCATAATAAAAAAATCGTGAATGCAGAGGAAATTTCTTTGCAATCTCTCTGATGCTTAGATCTATGAATATTCTTTAGTCACAGTCACTCGCCTACATGTAGTTAGGTAAATTAAGGATAATAATAAAAAATTTCAAATTATCAAAATAAAATGTTTGTAGAAATATATATTATGATTTTAATTTTATCGAGCATTTCTTCAACATGATTATAATAAATTAAAAAATTTCAATTTATTAAATAGATGGCACTTTTGAAAAAATATTTTATTAAAATAAAATATATTTTACAATGTTAATTCGCTGATTACACATTTTCAAGTAGCACTGTTTAATCATAATCATAGTCATTTCTATAAGAGCGTCTCTCTAACTTTTTCTTTCTGCAGAACCATAACTTTTAAAATTCTGCAAGCAACAATTCGATCTGCTTATTATCCCATCTATATTGGGATACTTTATCATTTTCTGCTACTTTGGATTCGGGACTTTCTCTTTCTTTTGAAAATTTAAAAGTCCCATAATTTACAAACGAAATTTGCTTGTGCTGCCATTTGAAGATTCAGGAGTAATTATAGAATGAAAGCCTAAGAAAAAAAATTAATGTAAATTATATGAACATGTGCTAAGCTTCAAGTGATGTGATGGTAAAACAATATTATTTTCAGATTGAAACAAAATTATCTGTTAAAAAATAATTGGAGATAAGTCATTCTTTTAGACAAATTTTTCCAATAATGCAGTCAACAATATATCATTCGAATCAATTTGATCCAACTCTATCCGAATAAGCTTTAACTTTTCAAGTTATTTTTTCGTTATTAAAAGAATTTAATTATGGTGTCTTGAAATGATTCAAACTTATTTTTGTAGGTAACTATCAGGCACACATAAAACTTTAGTATTGAGAATGTCGCATAGCAATTTTTTTGAATATTTTAATTTTTTTTTTGTTTTAGGACAGGGTAAAAAGACACTATTATTTACATTGCGAAATGGTGATAATTAGTTGAAATCAACTAAATCAACTCTTCTTCAAATGACAAAATAAAATAAGCCCAAATCGGGGCTAAGCTATTAAAATCACCTTACGGGACCCCACCAACCAAAATTGAGATTTTTGATTCATATTATTATATGATATATATATGAACTTTATTTGTTAAGTTTTTATAGTCGATTATCTTATTAACAAAGCAAGCAATTAGGCCGTAACATCAGTCAAAAATTAGATTTTAGAAATGATCGACATAAAATTTGGAAATGATCGACATTATTATTTAAAAAGTTAAAAAAGTTTCAAATTCAAAATTTTTTAACTTTAATTAAAACCATTATTAATAGTTTGAATGTGTTTGAATGGGGGTCTAGGAGGAATTTAATACCCCAGCAAATATTTTTTTTTTAAAAAAAAATAAAAGATAATTTTTTTAATATATAAACTTTTTTTAATAAATTAGTGTAATAATGTCCGGTAGGGTGATTTTAATAGCAAAATTTGATTTCAAGTTTTACAAAAATTAGTTCTGTAAAATAATTTTAAATAATAAATATTATATATTTTATAATAGCAAAATTTTAAATATTATAAAATAATAATTTAATAGTAAAAATTTTAAATAATAAATTTTAGTATACATAATAATTTCTTTAAAATTATTAATTAACATCGTTGACACTAGAGTTTGGATCCGTTCATCCAGATATCTGATTTGACATGTACCATTTAATCCAGATAAAACGAATAATTATCTAGGTAATATCTGGATATTTATCTGGATATCTGCAGATATCTGATAGATATCTGGATATTGATCAGATATTTTCTGATTCATGACTTCTTTTTATTTATCGTTATTTTTTTTTATATCAATACATATACAAAGACTATAAATTCATAAGTAATAGATTCACCATCTTTCTGTTATAAATTACTTTATTTACTGAGGAAAATTTGATAGTTTTACAGCCAACAAAATTAATGCAAAATATAAAAAAAAAAAATATATAAAAATAAGAATAAAAAAATAAAAAAATTAATGCCGTCTCCTTCTTCTTTAGTTTCTTCGATGAGGACTAGGACTAGTAGAACTAGTACTAGAATTAGTACTAGAACGAGAACAATGATGCCTACGCCTACAACAGTCTGAACTTAGAAATTTTTCGGTGGAAAATTCTTATTCATCACATGGACGTCATACAGGTAATTTCTTAATTGCTTCATATTGGTAAAAGTGATGTTAATGCCGGCCGTATCACATGACCGTGTACAATACACTGTGTACAAATAGAAATTGCCTATTTTTAATTTAGTTGAGTTAAATAACTAACGTTCTACAATATAATAATGAATATAAAAAATTAATTGAATTTATATTATAATTAATAAATTTTGCTTTTGGTCTGCAATGAAAAAATTCTTTTTGCCGTGAATATGCTTTCCCCGTTATCCCGTTTAAAATAACCATTTTTTTTTGGAGAAAAATTTAATAAATAATTTCGATGTCGTTTATCTTGAGCATAGTATATAAAAATCAAATCCAGTGATTTTTTAGTAACGGAAAAATGCGTACGACAAGCGTAGTTTAGGACCTAACTTATTGTAGGATCATCAGGAAAGTCTTGTAAAACTTTCGTCTTCGTACGAAAATAATTATATCGGAAACGAAGAACTCCGTAATTCTCGATATCTATGAAAATGATGAAAAGATAAGTAAACAATGTATTCTGCTATCTGGTCCAGTACCGATAACTGTCGTCGTTGTTGACATATCGGTTGCTATTAAAATCGACGAACATAGTAAAGCAACCCTGGAAAACCCTCGGGCACGTGATTATAATAAAATATTTGTCATATAGTTTATACTATTTATACAGGGGACAGCTATTTTTTTGAATGGCGAAATCTTATTTGTCACATATCGATTTGTCACGGCTAGAATTAGTTTAAATTAAGCAGAATATTTATAATCAAACTTAACTAAAATGAATTGATCAACATCACGAGAAAATCAAAATTGTGCAACGAGAAAAAAATTTTTTTTTTTATTAAAAAATAAGTCTGTTGTAACGAATCAAAAAGAAACCCCCAATAAATGGATGATTTGCTACGAAAATCATGAAAAAAAAAAAAATGAACTGAAAATACGAACGTTTAAAACCAGAAGCTTCATCTCCTTTACCATTATAAATTTAAATTGTATAATATTTTATAAATAATGGGACGAAGTCTGTCAATCTCTATATAGATTATACATTGTGCAAAAATTAATTACTAGAAATACCTTTATTTTCCGTGCAATCCGACGAGCATTTTAGGTTAATCTCCGACAGTAATATTATCCCGTCCGAATATGTTAGTTTTCATGATTGAAAAAAAAAATTTTAGCTTTCGGACCTTTAAAAACAAAAAAAAAGGTTAATCCATTACAAATTCTACCAACGCTGCCGCAGCTTTTATTGCCATTAATAACGACAATGTATTTATTTATAACTTTATATTCACACTTATCACTGTAATGCGGTTGCATTTAAAAAAAAAAAGTAATTAATTTCGGAACATTATAACGTGCAATCATAATATTTTGTTTCTTAGAAAGAAAAAAGAGCTTGCATTTTAAACAATATTACAAAACAAAAATGAAATAAATCATTCGGCAAATCTAACTACTCGGCCCCAAGTCTCAAAAGTTCCCCAGATTCTAAATGATATACAGCAGATTACATTAAAAATAATACTCATTGAATTATACCATTCAAAAAAAAAAAAAAATGCTTACCCTTGTCTAATGATAAGTAAAAAAATTTTTTATTTTGAAAAAGTTAGAATGGTTTTGAAGAATGAAAAACAAATAAAATTCAAACATCTTTTTTCCTCACCTAAGACATTCCAACTGAACAATTTGACTATGATCAACAAACAAATTAACGTCAGCACCATAATTCTTTACGAACCAGGTAAAAACCTCCGGATCAGCCGCTTCAAACATAACATTTTCCTTTCCAACTTCTTGAATGATTCTAGCAATAACATCAGTACGCCATTGCTCCCTAGGTACATTTTCTGTAATTCCTTCACTTTCAATCATCAATAACGGAGTGCTAGTTTCTTTAAGGAAGAGATGAGCTCGAGAGATTAAATGTTGGATATCCTGTTTGGTTGTTGCAGCGGTGAGGGATGGATCAAGTACACCACCTCCCGATCCAAATTGAATTCCTAATTCAGGTTTCGGAATTAGACCAAGTGTTGATGCTTTGTTTATCAAACGCAAAAAGTCGCTTGATGGAATGCTAATGAATCCGGCGCTAATCTCAAGAGTATCAAATCTAAAATTGAAGAGAAATTTATTGCCATTTTTTATTTTTTTATTTTGAATACTGTTGTAGAGAACATTCGAGATACCGGCTTACCCAAAATCTTTACATTTTTTCATGTATTTATCGATTAAACCCTTTTGATCCCCAATTCCTTGAGCCAATAAAACTCTTTCGATAAATCCTCCGGTGGAAACCTTAACATCATAATCATGCGCCAGCTCAATAATTTCTCTTAATTCATTTTCAGGATAAAGTGTAAATGATCCTCCGGCAAATTTTAATGAATCAACGTAAGGTCCCATGGTTTCTAAAATATCCGATAAATATCTTTTACCCATCGGACTATAATATGGTCCACGAATTTCTGTTTGTCCCGTTTTTCTGGATTTAGATTCCCTTGCCGGGTTTAATAAAAATGGAAAGGATCCACTATGGGTTTTATTTTGAATGGGGTAATTAACAAATTTGCGAGATGAAAATTTGATAGTTGAATAAGATTGAGCGAAGCGATTTTTCACGGACTTTGTGAGTAACGACATTATAGCGTTTTGTTACAAAGGAAGAAACCAACCTTTCGTAAAAATTTAATTATTGCAACGTTTAAGTGCGCTTTTAGTGTGAGAATATAATCACGTGAGAGACTCGATGTGACGTATGAAATTTAACCAATTATAATTTAATTCATTTATTCTTTTTTATTACTAAATATAGTTATTGCTATAATATATAGAAAAACAAAAAGCTATAGAATATGCAAAAATGAAATATATAATTTTGAATGAAATATTTCGCAAAAAACTTCTAGGGGAAAGGATTTTCTTTCAATCCAAAATCCTGTTTTTTTATTTTATAAAATGAGATTATAGGCATATATAAAAGATAATTATTATTTTTTAAAAAAAAATAACGTCTAAAACTTACGGAAATTTCGATCCGTCGTACTAGGTTAAAGTTTACGACATGACCCTTTCTCTATTATCAATTATATCTTGAAAGCTTTCTCGTTCAGCATGAAGCAAACGGTAAACAGATTTGATCGAACCAGGAGCCATTCCAGAAACTTTAGCGATATTGTCAATAGGGATCCCACCATGAGAAATTTCAGATGCATAATGAATACAAGCAGCAGCGATGGTATTTTGATTTCTACCAGAAAGTAAACCTAAATCATCGGTTCGCTTGCTTAATCTTGTGGCGGTGATTTGAAGATCTCTCGGTAAATTTAAACTCTGAGAAAATGTAATCATTAAATCTTCAGAAGTCATTTGACCAACATTCAATTCCAAATTTTGATATAATATTTTATAACATCTTGCAATATCTTTTATAGAAACTTGTGATGAAAAGCAAATTTCTCTAAAAGATCTCGCAACTTTTTTAACCCTACATGCGATAAAAATGCATGCGGAGAAAATTGCCAATTGATTTTTCCCACGCAATAATCTCTCCTCAATTGACCTTTTATATAATTGTTTTGTCGTATCAGAAATTTCTTTTGTTAAATCCATTGAACCACACAATGCTTCAATTTCCGAGAATTCATGTTTTAATGTCATATCAAATTCACTAGTTGTTGCTTTAATATGTGTTTTAGTAAGACTTTTACGACCCTTTGATGAAATAATTGTATTCAAAGCTGAATCCTTCAATAATGGGTCTGCTGCTGCACCACTCGAGTATTAATCAAATTTGCTTGAGAATTTCTACATATTAAACGAATATTCAAATCTGGTCGAAATATTTTTGACGTAGAGTTAGTTATTATCCACAAAAGGTTTTATTTTTGGAAACGAAGTGCGAAACATTATTATTTTTTTTAAAAAAAAGAAAAAAAAAAAAAAATGAGAGAGAATGATTGAAATTGTTCATCAACTGTTTGTGTGTGTGTGTTCTTTTTATACATAACTTTTTATTAAATGACATAATTACCACGCGCGTAAAAGAAGTAAATTACGTACCTTACGCAGCAAAAATTCGTGTAAATCATTAACAAAATTAATAGCGCTTTTTTGTTGATATAGTTTCCAGTCAGTTTTGTTTCTTAAATAGAATAGCTTTGTTTCTGAATATATTTACAAAAATTTGAAGTATTATATTCGATTGTATTTATTGATATTTCAAATTGGTTTATCCTCAAAAAAATATATTTCATTGTTATTAAACATTTGTATAAGTTTTTTTTTTTTTTTTTTTTTTCGAAAAAGAATCTTTTAAGGAAATCTTATTATCTAATAACTCGTATTTACGTAAGAGATCGGGATGGGTACTAAATTTAATTTTAATTTTTTTTATAATTATTAAAAAAAAAAAAATTTATTATTGTCAATATTGGATTTTGTGTAATTTGTTTAATTCTTTTAATCGCACAATTTTGAAATCAAATTTTTAAATTCATTTAGCTGACAATATAGAAAAAAAATATAATTCACATAAAAATTATCGCATGATTTCTTCAAACTTGTCAACCATCCTTGTCGGCAACGAGAATTTATTTACTGGAGGGTGAACATTTTTCAAATGTAATTTATCATTTAATTCATTTCACTCAAAGATGGTTAAATTTCTCGTTAATTACGTCATTTAACTTCAATTATTTTTATTAATTCTAATTTGATATGGACAAATATAATATAAATATAAAAGTAATCTATTCATTTCTATAATAATTATCTATTCTCTCTACCAAATTGCGCTCAAGAGTGAGCGTTGGAGCATACGACCATTTTTCCTGGTTGAGCCCCCAGAACCTCTCTTCTCAATTCTTATTTCAACAAGATCAACTCCCTCATCCTCGGTGCTATCCTCGCATGCAGCTGAAAGTTCTTCTTTCATTTGACCAGGACCGCCGAAAATATTGGTTTCAAGTTGCTCATCCATTGGATGAGCTTCGATATAGGTCAAGTAAATGTTTGCAATTTTAGTCCAACATTCACCGCAATTCAAATCCTTTGGAATTTCTTTGGTGGATCCATCGGGTAGGTATAAGGTCTTCCCATCAAGAGATATGGCAATGTTTGTATCTCCATTACTTTCTTTCTTGGCGAATTCAATCACATTATTTAAAATTTCGTTAAAACAAGATTCTTTTAAAAAAAAGGTTCCAAAATATCGTTAGCGCTCGTAATCATTTCAACGATATACATATATATATTTGTTTAAAGTATTTCTACGTACCTCCTTTATCGTTCTTGAGACAAGCGGCTTCGTGATATGGAATACCACCATAATAAGTGAGAAATGTACCGTAAGCCATAAACGAATTGACATCAAGCGTTCTGGGATCAGCGCTAAAATCCAAAGGAGCCGACAATTCAGTGGCACAATCCGTCTTGAGCTTTTCCAAGGTTTGTTCAACTTCTGATGGATCACATGTATACTCTAGTGCGCAATACTTATCCAATGATGACTTAAAAGGTTCGTAATCGTAGGAAATGTTAAACGCGGACAATTCAATACCAGCTTTTCTGTACTCTTCATCGATAACGTTGCTTAAATGAATTCTTGCTGGACATTGAGATGAAGGGGTGACACCAGTGAAAAAAGATAAGATGCCATCATCATATACCGTTTTTTGGCAAACGCTACACTCGGTCGCATTAAAGGTTTCTTCGCAAGTTTTCTGAGCGAGGGTTACAAAAGGAATTACGGTCGCCAATAACCAAAGAATCAAGGTAATTTTTTTATACATCGTTGAAAAATAAAGGTTTCTTAATAAAAAAAAAAAAAATAAAATTATTATTTAGATTCAACTTTTTGTGAATAATTCTCAGAATTTTTCGCACCGTTAAATACTTAAATTTTTTTTTTCGAAAAGATTAGATTCCCACTTTATCCGTTTCGTAAACATAGCCCACCCAATGCGAAATACTTACCTTCAAAGGAACCTTACAAACTAATTTCATTCCGACTTACAAGCCCATCATCATTATAAGCCGCCGATCACATAGCCCTAATGACTTGAGGCTTTCTTTCGCTTCGAGGGGATCTTTTTTTTTTTTTTTTTTGATTTCCAAAAGGCTATGCTGCGGCGGTTCACCATCAACCATAAGGCCATAATGAGGGCGCATTGATTTTTTGTTTAGAGGCTTCGATCATCATCGAAATTAAATTCGTGGAGTAAATCTTGATTGAAATTGATTTTCATTATAAATTTTGGATGGATTTGGAATTTAGCAAATATAGCAATAAACCTGTTCGGTTTAGAGAACAATGATAAAAAAAAGATTGATGGATTTAACCAAAAAGTTTATGTTTCTTTTCAGAATATAGAATTAATAAAATAAGAATCTTCAATGTGTTCAATCCTTATTGTAAAAAGTGTTAATTAAATTAGTAAATAAAAAAGTAATTCAATGATGTTTACGCAAGCCATAAACGAAAATTGCTTGATAAGAAGAAAGTGTTCGATAGAGATGTTACCCTTCCTTAGGTAATTATTTTTTTTTTTTAAAGTATTAACTTTTATTGTATAATATAAGCCAGCCCCAAATAAGGTCCATCCATTTTATTATTAGCTTTTCGCATGACCGCATGATATAATTCCAGTTAACTCCGGCTGGAAAAAAGGAATGATCTACGAGATCTTTAAGTTTTATTCTAGGGATGTTAATCCGAAACTAGTTTATAAATTCTTAATTAGGTAGTCTGGAAACTAGTTTCGAAAACTAATCACATGATAATTGTCAGCTGATTTTAATTTTTTATTTAAAGACGTTGTAAATTGATTTGTGTAGTGTATGACGTAAAAATAAGTTGTGTATGATATACACCACACAATTCAAATGTTAATTACTATACATATATATAATAACGTTTGAAATGTGTAGTGTATATTATTTGTAATATATATTTTTAATTAAAATATTTATGCATAAAAAATTTTATTTTAAACAATATATGTCGATTTGCAAAAAAAAATTTACCAGACAAAATCCGTTGATCTTACAATTTTTCCGGAAAACAATCCAAAAATTCCGAAATTCGCCAGATTTTTTAATGCTATATTAAGCACTGACTACAGAAGACATTTTTAATAACTGTTTAACGCGAGTTTTGCAAGTTTTGCAATAAAAGGTATTTTAACGCGTGAGAATTTTTTCCCTTGCTTATATTTGAGTTTGAAAGTCACGATAAACAGTGTAGTTTCACAAATCATACATAATACACTTCTTTTTTTTACACTAATGGTCGATCCTACACCACTGGTTTTCGTAGCACTCATTTTTGTGTATGGTATACGGTATTTTATTCATACATACATACATCATTTATATATAACAAAAAGGTGTTTGATAAACATACATGTATAGGAAAAAACGTCAAAAACTACCATAAATTTGTCATCATACATACTTACATCGGTCATCATACCATACTTGTTTTCGTATTTATTACATCATCGATGATCATATACAAACAGAATCATCTTTACCTCCAAATAAAAAACATAAAAATTCTTATCCAATAATTTAAAAAAAAAAATAATATATATACGTGAATACCTTGAAACAAGTATTTGCGAACTTTTTGTTTCTTGTTCATTTTGCCAGTTACGTTGGAAAAAATCAACTGGAATTAGTACAATTAAACAACATTTTGCTAAATATCATGAAAATATTTATAATGAATTAAAACAAACTCTTATATTCCCGAACCTTATAAATTCAATGACCCGAAAGTTAATGGGCGATACAAAATACCAACTCGTCAAACAATATCAAATCAAATTCAAACAATTTATGAAAGACAACGTTTATTTGTAAGTAATCTTTTAAGTAATATGACACGAAAAATGGCCATTACAAATGACATGTGGACTTCTTGCAATAATCTTATATATTTATCCATTACACTTCATTGGATTGACGATAATTAAAATATGTGTAAATTTCTTCTTGACATTATTCCTATTCATGAAAGCCATAAAGGTTTAAATATTGCAAATACAATATTAGAAGTTATTAGATTTTATGGAATTGGTGAAAATTAAGGTTGCCGGGCAAAACCTGGAGGTTTCGACAGGCATCGAAATCGAAACCCATCGAAAAGTTTTGCCAAATTTTTTATTAAAGGCAAAATTGCGAAAGTTTTGACGAGTATATGGAAAACCGGTACGGTACGATTCGCCAGACCAGTACGGTATGGTACGCAATGAAAATTTATTTTTATTTATTACTTATTTTATAAATACAACGAATTTTGATATTTTTATAATATTAAAAAAAAAATCATTATATCACATTTTACTAATTAAATGCCATATCTGCGGAAATCTTTTTTTTTATTTTTATTTTTATTTTTATTTTTTTTATTCTTTTTATTTATTTTTTTGAAAAAAAACGAAATCTAAAATAGAAAAAGAAAAAGAAAAAAGAAATAAAGTAAAAAAGAAACGAATTGCAAAAAAAAAATAAAATGAAAACGAAAGTATAGAATTGCAAAAAAAAATGAATAAATCAAATAAATAAATGAAAACGAAAGTATATAAATGAAATAAAAATAAAAAATAAATGAACGAAAAAAGTAAATGAAAAAATTATAAAAAAAAACAATGAAATGAAAAAAAAAAAAATTAAAATGGAAATACAAAATAAAATAAAAAAAAAAAAAGAATAAAAAAAAGGAAACTAAACGAACTAAACAAAAAAGAAAAAAAAATAAACAAAATAAAAAAAATAAAAAGTCCGGTGGGATGGGAATAAAAATAATAAAAATAGATTAAAAAAAAAAATAAAAATAAAATAAAAAGTCCGGTAGAAGGGGAATAAAATTAATTAAAAAAAAAAATAATATTAAATAAAAAGTCCGGGAGGAATTTATAAAATATTAAATAAAGAAAAAAAAGAAAAAAATCAATTAAAAAATATATATATACTGGGAAGGAATTTAAAAAAAAAAAAATTAAAATATATTAGATAAAAAAAAAAAAGAAAAAATATAAAATTGCAAAATTTGACATCGTACCGTACCGTACTAGTACGGTACGGTACGATGTCAAATTTCATCAAAATTACTGATCTGCATAATCGTACCGTACTGTTCTGGCGAATCGTACCGTACCGGTTTTCCATATACTCAGTTTCGACGGGGGCAAAGTTTCGACGAATGACAAATACTCATCTTATTAAAAATACAATTTTTTAATTCATAAATTTATTTGAATATTCTATTTTAATGTAGCGCATAAGTGCAGAAATAGCATCACCATTGTTTTATAATAAAATTCTTTTTTAATTTTTTTAATATAATTGGACTTAAGAAAAATTATAAAATTATAGTGGAATTATCAAAGAAAAAAAACAGAAAAACCTAACTTATGCAATCCAATAAAAAATAAAAACAATTAATTATGGAGTGGAGAAATAATAATATATTATATCACAGTGACCTGATCTTAAAAAAAATTCATATCGCTTATTTATGAAATGACTCAAGTCGAAAGAGAACCAAATGATTAATAAAAAAAATAGTTTTTTAAAAAATATCAAAAAAAATATTTCGATCGCTATAACCAATATTATACACGACGAAGACCGACAGGTGATCTGTTAACACATATAGAAGTATTATGGAACACATTTTTAACGGGATTTCTAAGAAATGGATTCTGAATATTAGTAAATGATTATCTTGTTATGAAATGCAAGTAATTATTTTTTAATGTTTAATTAAATTTTGAATTTCTGCAAACTAAATAAGTTTGTTAAGATAACAAGCGCACACGTAAAAATGTTTATAAAGCATTTGATGAACATGTCAAAGCTCGCGCGCTTCCAAACGTGTGAGTTCTTTTTTATAGGTTTTCATTCAAAATTGACGATGATTTTGATGATTTTTTCACCCGGAAGAAACTGAACCATTATATTTCATCTTTAAGGAAAATATTCTATTTGTTGAGAATCCTACATGAATGAATTTTAAAAAAAAAAAGTAATTGTATACTTATGATCTAGGAAATAAGCTGCTCGCGTTCATATTTAAAATTTATTTCCTTTTAAGCAGATAAAAATAAACATATACGCTGATTATCGATTATGTCCACAATTTAGTTTATTTAATGCTGGCCATCATCACATAATTATATATTTACGTCCTTTTAAGAATTCGCAAAGTTGTTATCGAACCTATCAAAACTTTCGAGACTCATCGAAATCTATCAAGACCCATCGAAACCTATCAAAACCTATCAAAACCTATCAAAACCCATCTAAATCCATTGAAACCCTTGAAACCCGTCGAAACCCATCAAAACTGTCAAAAAAGTTTCGACTTTTGCCAAATGGGTTTAGGATTTTGTCCCGCAACTATAGTAAAAATATTATTGCAGCAACAACTGATAATGGATCTAATATGATCACTTATGCAATCATTTTTTAATAATGATGATTTTCAACATCATCCATGTGCTGCTCGTATTTTAAATTTAATTGTTATTAGAAGGATTAAGATTTGTTGATACTGCAACTATAAAAGCAAGAGTATTTGCATCAACTATTCGTAATTCATATCCAATTTTTGAAGAGTTAAAAAAGATATTTATTATGAAAAACAAACCATTTCTTGTACCTGATCTTGATATTCCAATTAGATGGAACAGTACATTTTTAATGATTGAAAAATTACGAAAAATTAGAGTAATGACTGATATTCTTGTTATATCTAATTATTCTTTAAGAGAAAATTATCTAACTGAATCTGATTGGGTTGAACTTAATATAGTATTGCTTTTCTTGATTTCAATTAAATTTCATATATTTATTATATAAAATATAGGTAATTTGGGTTCTTCTTAAACCTATTTATAAAGCTACTATGGCGCTTTCATCATTAAGTTATCCAACTTTAGGTGATCTTTATTTGGCATTTACAACGATTATTAAATTTCTTGAAAATGTAATTAAGGATACAATAGAAGAAACTACTCAAAAATTATTGCAACTGCAATATAATTATATAATGAAGAGGAAAATTAAGATATTAATAATCTTTATATTGTTAGCTCTATGTATGTCCGCTCTCAGTTTTCGCGTAATTCTTTCTATTTCTAAACGTTCTGTAATATCTCGGTCATTTTGGTTGTTCATATAAAAAAATGTAAAGTTTAAACAGATGGTATATGTAAATATAACCTTATTCACGAAAACGAGTATACATGCTTTTAAAAAAATATTGTTAAAGAAAAAAAAAGAAAAGATGTATTTGATTTTAAAGCATGATGGAAGTATGATTTTTTTTTTATTAGAATTAGCGTGATCAGGTGATTTATCGATTACAAAAGCAAATGTTTTCGTACCACCGAAAATTTTAATAAAATTGACAAAATTGATGTTACATATGGTCATTCCAAGTGATAATTTTATTCTCCTTCTTGTCCTTTGAGTTTCCCAAGACCCGAACATCGGACCTTTTCCCCTTCTGTTTGATATTTTTGACAGATTGTTCGCGTTAGATAAAAATGTAAAAATTAATGCAACGTTCGTTTTTCTACAACTCGGTCAGAGTTTTGAACCGGATGTACCGGTTTGATACTAAAAAAAAATTTATAAAGCTTATGAAGTAATTTGATTAATAAAATTTTTTTTTTGAAAAGTATTTTCGGCACAATGAAAGTTTTTTAAGTGCGCAATACATTTATTAATCAATTGCTATTGTTTTTTAAGCAAAAATTCCATAAGTTGTTTTTACGTAAATTTCGTAAATTTGATAAGTAACAAATATAAAACCGGTTGCAAAGATTGGTTTCAACCGGATTTGTAAAACCCGATTTGAAAAGGGTCGAACCGGTTGCACCCGGTTTTCAAAAATGCAACCGGTTCCAAACTCTACTCGGTCATTCACTTTGCATAACAAATTACAATAAATACACTTGATAGTCGGAAGAGCTCCATCATATAGGTTGAGTGACTCTTTTGGAATCGAATTTCTAAGAGAGCATGTCTACCAGAGTCAAGTGGTTCCTGTAAAAATACTCTCATCTATAGTATTTATGTAATGAACAATTATTCAACTTATGTTGTCTGGTTATCTAAACTTTATTGAAGAATATTTGATTAAAACTATGAAAACTTGGAAGAAGAAAGTGATTGACAATAAATGAGAATAAATATCTAAGTTACATTATTTGTCCACTTCGTCATATTCGAATAATGTTTATATAATATATATGTCAACATTATGTTGTACGGACTTACAAATAGAAATATATATTAATTAGAAAGCAATAAAATTGATATACTGATTAATGATTATGTGTTACTGTACAAGTTCTATTTGATATACGCTTATAATGAAGGCGGGTAATTTATAAAACTCAATGTATTTTTTTGTTTTTTTGCTGGACATGGCTGGCTACTCGCAGGATAATACGAACACCAGATATATTATTGAATCGAATATTATAATAATCGTTTATGAATTATAATTTCACAATTAACGATCACGATAATATAATAATTGTTATTCACACTTCTTTAAAAACTTTCCAACTTTATTAAATTAATTTTTAATAAGTAAATTTCATATTCACTTACAAATTAACTTTTCTTCCTAAATACTAACGCTAATATAAAATGAATTTTAAATTAAAATAAGTCTCGTAAAATTTATTGAAAGGAAGAAATCTGTGTGGCCAAAACGCAACCTAGAATAGCTTCAATTGGATTCTTCATAACATAATCTATGTATTAGTTAATGGCAGTGATGGCAAGTGACCCTAATGACCTCAAATGTTTCTAATGACTGGTTATGTCATTTCAACATTAAATGACAAATGACCTGGTCATTTAAAAATTATAATATGATCTCAATAATTCTGCCAAAATAATTATGTTTCGAACGTTTTCATAAATATTTCAAGTGATATATTTGTAATTCTGGCCAGCATATAAAAGTTAGCCTGTATTACCTCAAATGACCTGGTCAATTTCCATTACTGGTTAATGGTGGTGCCGAACGTTCGCTGTTGTTATAAATTGGAATACAGACAGCTATTTCCAGTACAAATCAATGAAGTAATATTTCGTCATTAACTTATTTTGTTACAAGATCACCGAACAAAACAGCAAAACGGGTCATATCGATAATATTTACTTCTGCGTTCTGGAAACTTCAAAGATAAGAGCAGTAGAAAAGTTACATCGATCACAGTAATGTTGAGTGGAATTAATAAGCAAAGGATGAAATAGGAGAAAAAAGGTGAAACTTTCATATCGATTATCTTCTTATTAATTTAGTTCGATATTTAAATTGCATGTTTATAATAAATACCTAGGTAATATAGTAGATAATATGTCAAGAGATGAATTCAATCTCTTAAAACGTTCAAAATAGAATTATTTTTAGATTATTTTTTTGTATTTAAATTGCATGTTCAAAATAAATAAGATCGACATATATAGCCAACAACAAAAAATAATAATAATAATAAGTTAATGACTAATTTAACATTAAGTCTTTTTTTCTTTCATTTTTAATTAATTTTTTATAACTATTCTTGGAACAATGTCCTATTTTATCTTCGATAAATCAGCTTTAAATCCACTAATTCTAAACCAACATTATAAATTGCATGTAAGGATTCCAGGCAAACCCCGGAGGTTTCGACAGGCATCGAAAACGAAACCAGTCGAAATCCGTCGAAATCCATTGAAACCCGTCGTTGAAACCCGTCGAAACCCATTGTTTCGGCTTTTGCAAAAATGAGATTTGAGTTTTACTCCGTAAACTTAATTGCATATATCTCATCAGCACTTACCAAAGAAGTCCAATAATACGGATTGATCCTCCAAGAATCTCTTTCGTAATTTTAACGCTGGCAATAGTAATTTAGATCCTTTTTCGTCACAGGATTTGTGAAATGTCTTCTTACCAGACCCATCTCTTCTTCCGCAAACAAATAGTTAATAAGAAACATTACGATGATATTTATTAACTTGATTGAATTGCCAAGTAATGATCATGGAATTGAATGAATATGTTTATTAAAAGAATAATATTCAAGAAATTTAACATTAAATCGATCGTCAAAACATTTTTAATGGTTAGTATTTCTGGAAGTAATCTACGGGCTAATTGATTAAAATTATGTGGTATAAATAGTTGAATAATTTTGAGAATTCATCCATTAATTTATCCCTAATTACAATAGATCTCCCAGAATGATCATTTTCAAGAATTTCTTGAATAATTGTGAAGTTATCAGCTTGAAGATCATTTCGAATATTTCGAATAGAAGCGAATTAATTTGCTAAACTGAGTCAAGTGAGCTGTAACATTTTGAATAAGAACGAATTCTTTTTTAATTATTCTTTGTTGTCAAGAAGATAATCAAAATCGTAACATTTGTTGTAACATCATTGATGGTGAAATCAACTATATACTGTATGTATCTAATAAATTGAATTAAATAATTCATAATTTACTTATTTCAAATAAATTATTCAAGGAGACAACTTAGAATAATATTCTTACTTTAAGATATTACCGAATATCTCAGCAAAGGTACTCAGTTTTTGTAATTTAATAACGCTATTTCTGTTCTTTGCCAATTTTTTTTGATAAAGGGTATGAAATAACGCGAGCGCATTTTAAATTAAAGAATAGGGCACTATTTAACGTAAAGTAAAGAATGATACGAATGATCTTCCTTTTGTTTAAAGAGTTTTTTTTTGTTTTCGAAAATAATTATTCTGGTTAGATCGAGAACAAAAAATTTGACCATTCACTAGCTTTAGGTCGCAGCTATTTTCGAAATCTTGCGCCGATTTCATTCCTTTAGGTTTTCTCCATTCCGATCGTTTCCACAGGTAACAGGTGAGTTTGTTTTAATTTTTTATATTCTTTTTTGAATTTTTATTTTCTCGTCTCAAGCTTAACGATCCAATGATATATGGAAAATCGGTATGGTACGATTATGCAGATCAGTGCGAAATTTGAATCGGTTTTCTATCTACCCAACGATTTTTCTAAAAATCTTGCACCTCTTTTTATTTTCAGATCGGATAGTTTGCGCAAGTATCAGTTGAGACAGCTTAATTATTTTTTTTTTTTTTTTTAGGGTTCGATCGCTTCGTAGCGTACCATCGAAATATTAAATTTCATACGGGTTGGACTGTTTACTAACAATATTAAATCAAAACTTTGAAATTGAATACAAGTTGACGATTATTAATATATAATATCAAGTTAATAATACTTTACTGCGGTACAAGTTAAAACTGGACTGGTAATTACTGATTATTAAATTTAAGTGCAATCATGTGTTGTTTAAATTATTTATTTACAAATTACTTTTTGTCTTCATAAATAAAAATGAAATGTAGTTAAATAAAATTTATCAGTATTCATGTGAAATTTAATCGTTATATAAAGGCCATGTAATGTCATTCAAAATATTTCCGTCATTGTTCTTCTTACTTCACCAATTTTTCTTGAAAATTTCGATGTTACATAACCATAAACTTTAGGACTAGAAATAAGATATCTCGAATTAGTTATGATTGATTAAAGATGGTCCCCATAATTATTTCAAATTTCAATTGAGTTGCAACTTAATTGCGCCATAAGGAAATTTAATTGCGCCACAAGTTGCAACTCATATAAAAAGATATTAATTGCTCATACAATGATACAATGTAAAGTCAATCTTACTGCGTCACAAAGATTAATGAATGATTAACGTTATTAACAACGTTAGCATTTTTAACTTAGTCAACATTTTTATTTTATTTATTTTATTCTTAAATTTATTATTATTATTATTTATTATATTATTAATATAGTTAAATTATATTTTACCTTTTATATTTATTTTAATGTTATAAGTTAGTTTATATAAAATAGCGTTATATAGCAATCTTCTTATAATTGTATTTTTGTATAAATAGGATAGAAATCTGTCTTTGTCAAAGCAGAGATAATAGTGATAACTCAATAGTTTGAGTTAAAGACTTAAAATCTAAAAGTTAAGGTTTACTAAGGATACATCTCTATAATAAAGGAATCTCTTTCTAAACTACACATATTAAAATCCTTCAACATGTCAATCGTATTTATTGTTATTATAAAATTATTAAAAGTTATTTACTTGTCTAAATTATAAACCTAAGGTTGATTGTGTGATAGGACTTATTCCATAGTAACTTAGTAGTTTTTCACATATTACTCTCTGTTATTAAGTCATCATTATCTTCAATGGACTTAATGGTGAGGGACAAAACCCCTTAATAACGGTTGAAACTTAGATGAAACTATATTAAAATCATAATAAGAGATACGACGAAACCCTTTCAATACGACAAAAGCTGAAACTGTCAAAACTATATTAAAAACATAGAAAAGGATATGACAAAATTATTTTGAGGAGTTTTCGGCAGGCATCTATAAATAGACTGAATGTAAGGTTAACAAATTGTTGATTTCTACTAGGATTATAATTGTTTCTATTAACTTATATAAATATACCCACTAGTTTTGACATTCTAAAAATAATCCAAGAACATCATAAAGAAGCACACAGAAATAATTTACCTTTAGAAAAAGACGTATCTTGTGTGAAGTGCAATCCTATTAATTAAACAGTAATAAAGAAATTTAAAAACTTTTAGAACTGGATCTCTAGTAAATATAATACTATTGCATTTAGTAATTGTTCCTTAGTAACATTTAAGCTTTATTTAGATAGCTACCATGAAAATATTCATAATAGTAATAAAACAATAAAAGCAGCAATTGCATTATTATATTGTTTAAATTATTCTTTATATTCTGTTGATTTACCTTCCATTTTATAATATTATTATTAGTCACCTATACTACTAAATATTTTGAAAAAGTTTTTAATACTTCTATCTCACTTTTACGCTTATACTTACAACTTCTGAATCAATTGAAATAATGATGAATACTGAACAGTTAAAAAATCTTATGGATCATATAACGAAAAGTTTTAAGGACCTTGCTAAAGATATCAAAAGTATACCATCTAATTCAAATAGAAATAATGAAAATCCTACACCAAAAGAAAGTAATATTATTTTAGTAAACTTTCTATAAAAATGATGATGAAGACCTTAATGATTAAATTAGAAATTTTGAAATTACTGCTAAAGCAAACAATTAGTCTAAGATCATATGATAAAATCATATCAGGATACTTACATAAGCTAGCTGCATATTAGTTTGAAGAAAATATTGATAAAATTATTTGATAGAATGCAGATGGTCATGCTGCTTCAAGTTTTGTACTATTATTCTTAAAAAAATTCTCTACTAAAGAAAAGCAAAATCTATAGCATCATTAATTGAATACATTTCGTTAAAGACTTTATAAAAAGTAAATTTTATGCAGAAAAATTTAAAAGAGTGTTAAAAAAGGTTACAGTGGCTGACAAAAGAAACGCAACAACTTATTTTTAGCTTTAAACGCTTATAACCTATTTACTACAAATGCTAGAAACATAATTTTTGATTCATTTTAATCCTTACATTTTGAAAAACATCCTATAAAAATTTATTG